>JAOYMO020445838.1:0-18941 GCA_025802455.2 Iodosphaeria phyllophila | reverse complement strand
GAATCCCAGCTTGATCCATCGTCTCGGCGATGACCGCCATGAGTGATTGCATTCGCTCATCCAACTGTTCCGCTTCGTCGAGCATGTCGATATAGCGGGTCAACAATTCGTCGATGGTGTCCATCGACGTACTGTCCCTGCGGGCGCGTCGCGCGCGCGGCGAGCGTGATCGCCGCCTCGGCGAACGTCACCGCCGCGGGAGTCGACATCTCGCTCACCCCTTCACGCCCGCCCAGAACGCGCACTGGTGCGTTTCGTCGAAGTCGGTCTCGACCCTGCTGCCATCGGGCCGCAGGGACAACCGCTTCTCGTCGTCGCCGAACGAGGGCCAGTCGTTACCGGGGTTGCCGTCGCTCAAACGGGGCAGAATAGCAGCAGCGTCAGTAGAGCGCGCGACCTCTTTGCCGTTTTTCATCAAAACCGAGCAGGAGTTGTCATAGGCACCAGCGATGAAGGTGTAACCAGTTCCGAGGCTCTTGCCGTCGCCGCAAATGGTGACGCCAGCATCAGTTGGATATTCCATCCACTGCGAAGCGCCTGCCATGCCCATTTTGAAAGCGAAATACATCTGGGCCGACATATCGCCGGAAAGCTTGCGCTTGTTCCAGATGGCAGCGGCTTCGTCACTGCGTTTGTCGTCGGTGGTATCCTGCCCTTGCTCGAATCGCTCTTCCGCATCACCACGAACATTTCCTGGCTGGAGCTGGCCGATCTCAACCATCCGCTACTCAAGCGCATGACCATCGAGGCGCCCGGCACCTACCACAGCCTCGTCGTGGCGAACCTCGCGGAGGCGGCCGCCGAGGCCATCGGAGCGAATGCCACGATGTGCCGCGTGGGTTCGTATTTCCATGACATCGGCAAACTGGTGAAGCCGGAGTACTTCACGGAAAACATGCGGCGGGATCGCAATCCGCACGACGAACTCGGGCAAATGCTGCAGCAGGCTTCAGTTCCACCCTTTCTACCAACTTGTGGACTGCTCGTGGATAACTTCATTTGAGGTCAAAATAAGATGAGCAGGTGAATAGATCTGTCATCGTTCAGCCTAACGCAGAAATTTCTCATCGGTAGTAAGAGAGGTGAGTGAATATCGTGGGGCAGTGAAGCTCGTGGCAGAAAGATAGATACCGTACAGAGATATTGTGGACATCATATCTGTTTCAAGGCCACTGCATTCCAAGGTGTTTGGCGGGCGGCGGCGGCATCGGGAATTATTTCTTCGCTGAGGTGCCGTGTGACTTATTGCTACCACCGCTGCCAAGAGCCCCAGGGTTAGATTGATACCGGGGGTGATAAAAGTTCATGATTTGCAGCTAAGTAGGAAGCACACAGACGCATTTGAAGCTACTTCCCTCCTGAGCAATTTGCTGTTGGGAGGCAGTAGCGGCCAGATTAAAGTACTGTACTTCGCTTGGGTAGGCACTTTGGTCGGCGGGTAGCGTGGGTACGGCAACAACCCTTCGCTTCAAATTGTCCGGGGCCTTTTGCCTACTTGTATGAACGGCAAATCCATGCGCCAGCCCACTCTTCACACTTTCCTCGGTGGTGATGTACAGCTGATTTCTTGCAAGGACGTTAAAGATGTACTTCGCTCATCAATCCTTGAAATCCCCATTTCCTTCCGCAATAGGCTTAGTGAGGTGGTGCTCCCACCTTCTCTCACGTACTGATGACTTTCTCTGGTGTGGTACCGGTATGGGTTGGAAACTAGAAATCTCACTTCTTACTACGTCATCCTTGTTATCAAGGCCTTTTCTCTGGCCTTGTTGTTGTCCCTGATTCCTCTTGACCTTTAGGATCGCTAGCACTCGAACGGCTCAACCTAGGTAGGGGGTTGGCACCGATGCTACGGCGCAGTATCCAAGTGAAGCAGTCGACGAACTTGAGCTAGGAATTTTTTACAAAATTCAGGGTAGAAGATCCATGAATCAGACCCTTTATTCGTGCAACTTGATTGGTGTGCTCTAGGGGCATCACCAGGCGATGTACTACATCAACGTTTTTGCAAGGGATAGACTGTAGTGCTCACACACTGATGCGACGCTGACCATGAACTACATCGTCACATGGAGCCTAAAAGGTTAAATGACTTGGTATGTAGTGTAAAGAAATGAGAGGACTGGAAATTAGCCCATTCGAAACTCCTCCCACAAGATACGACCTGGAAACCATTAAAATGAGTTAGAGAACTAGGATGCGCCGCTGTAACTCCACTCCAATGTGCATGTAGTTTATTTTTCACATTCATTGATGGACCGATGTACTGTATGTTGCAGTGGGGATAAAATCTTGACACTCTCTCAGCAATTTTTCAGTCTCCCCTTCCTCTCACGGCTTCCCCATAGGCAAGTAGGGCGACTAACCAAGAAAAGGACACTGGCAAAAGATGGGGAAAGTCTGGGGGTGGGCCACGTTTGGGCCACGGTCCTGGGAGCCTCCGGCAGGGGGGCTCCCAGGAATGGTAAGGCTCAAAAGGTTCCGTACTGTAGGTACCATCCCTGGTGTCTGAATGGACCAAGACTTGACAGGTAATGTGGGCTCTGCCAGCCCCAAACTCTGGACGACGACAGAAGTTCTTCTACTGTACTGGTAACGCACGCTGGTACTTGACAGAGCAGTGAAGACCCACCCGCTGTACTTCATTCATACCTATGTGAAAAATAAGAATTGTCAGGGAAGCCTGTTCAATTTATATATCTATTGGTCAATTTCAATATCTAAGCAAAGTGTTTATCGTTGCGGGTAGTGCATGATTGTTGTGTTGCCCTATGATGAAATTTTTTCTCTGATCGAGATGGATCGCCGTAGTAATCATCCAGGTCCTGAATTTTCTAGAAACCTTGTGTTCTCGGTGGATATCAGCCACAGCAGGGATAAGAACAATGATGATCATTCCATTGCATACTCAAGACGTTGAAGGAGTTGCAAAAACAGTCGCAGCGGGGTGGCGGGAAGCAGTTTCTGTGCATGCAAAAAGTTGACTCCAGCATGAGCCCATCGAAAACCAAAACCCCCTCATTCAAGATCTGCCAGTAAGAGCAAGGCTCCAATAAGCTGGGACGTCCGCCGCTCTAGGGTGGAACAGAAGCCTTGCATGTGTTCTATGGGAAATAACAACAGAGCACGAAATCCAGACCCTGAAGAAATCGAACCAATGCAGTATATCCTGATAGTGTAGGAAACGTGATGATATGCGATGCCTAAATGTGCGGTAATGCTTAAGGAAAATTACGTGAGACAGTAAACCAGATCGGTATGCCTAATAAAATCAAGATTCGAGGAGCATCTGCCTCCTCATCCAATGCTACTGTCTGGTAACCAACCTTGGTATCTTGAGTGCACGAAATCTACCGTACAGTATTGGACACCATTTGAAACTTCCGACGGGTGCGAGTGTCCCGAGTCGCCTGACACTCAAACCCCGAGAGAGGTTGACAGGGGTAAGTTCTTTGAACGGATGACATTCGCAGTCTGTTTTAGTCAATTAACTACAGTCCCGGCACCTGCGAGCAGTTCATACCCACACAGTAGATCGTGTTGGGCGTTGCTGCTAGCCTCATAAAGTGACTGAGCAACAGTGTGTTCGGAAGATTGGCATAGCCGGTCATTCCCTTGACCAAATGGGACATAACGCCGGCATGAGCGCTGGGGATAACCTTGCCCCCAGTTCTGCTCATCTCGAAAAAGAAATCAGCCTAGGATTAGCCTACCAGAGACTGATGGATATATTAGAGTCGGGGTTGATGGTAGGTGCATCTCAGGACGCATATTTTCCAAATAAACTAGGCTTTTGTCTGAGCGAGTTCTGTTTGCTTGCGCAAAAGCATTGATATCCGCAGGGTTATTACTACGAGCTCAAGGTCAGGAGCTCAACCTTGAGTTCAAGGAAAAGTCGGGAATATCCAATTATAGCCCCTGTCGCGCACAATATATGGCCGACAGTTAAGGGGACAACATTGTTACAAGACTGCAAGTGCCCTACCCAGGGCGTGCGAAGTGTGGGAACCCAGGTGGATTCCGCTCTAGCTTGGATGAGTCTCTTATAATGCACTGCATATAGTCGAAGAAAAATCGACCCAGAGTACGTTTACTTGGCAAAACAGAACTTGAAATGTGGAAAATCAGAGTAGTGGCAGAGAACTCATAGACGAAGATTACGGACAGCTTTTCAATCACAGCCTACCAGGGTTTTCAAATGTCTGTCGAAGTGGGCGTAAGATTTCTTTGCGCCCCATAATGGCACACAGCTCTCTGCGATTGATTGTAGGTAACTCGTGCTCAAACAAGTTCAAAGCCGACAATTTTCAAGCAGGCCCCTAGATACGCCACATGGGTTCTGATCACCGTAGCCATACCACCACGACCTTCATCACTAATTACGATGCAGAATACGCTATTCGATCGAATGTGCAGAAATAGATGATTATATTATCCCGAGTCCAAACTCACTGACTGCTATGTAATTCCAGCTATCTCCAAGGTAGAGGTAAAGAAAGAAATGTGGGCGCGCAACCTTGGGCAACCTTGGCATTTGCGGAGGCTCGGCCATGGCCATGGGAAAAGTGCGCAGTCTGGGAAGGGATGCAAAGGGTGCAGAGTAGAGAATTTCGATAGTTTGGAAGCTTGATAGGCAACTAGGAGCTCTATTAGCTACATAGAAATCAATAAACATGACAAGAATATCACACTATCTAGTATCGAAGGTCGAGATTGGCTAGGATAATTAGAACCAGCATATCTGGGGTCTTGCTCAAAAATTGTTCCGCTTGGTTGGACAGGCAATTGAAAGCCTCAAATGATTTCAACATAAATGTCCCAGAGAAGTTTTTCGTATCCACATAATAGTTCCCTGATAGAATATTCGTGGCTGTTCAATTACAGTGCGGCATTGCTCTGCGTTGCCATGGCACCAATCTATGTAAAATATCAATTCGGAGGATGGTACAGATACTTAATGACGGCACTTTGGAGTCAATCGCCGTTCTACGTCACTTATGAACTTGGTGTTCAGGTGCTTTTGCCGTAGATATACCATTGATGGAGTTGGTTCAACTTCTGAGCAAAACTAACAAGCACTCCTACCGGTAGTCAGGCATGGCTGCCACACCTGACTGATGCAAAGCTCGGTTTTTTTTCCTGGTTGGCGAAGCTCAAAGGGGATTATGAATTGCTCATCAATGCTTTCCTGTAGTGAAAGCCAGATATCCGGCGGCGTATTCGCGCAAATGTTTCTTTAGAGATCTTTACCGTGAATTGAACCTGTTCCGGAAATCCGAAGAATCACACCTAGTATCCTAAACCGTGGAGAACAGAGCACCTCAAGAACGCAGGCAGCGTACCGAGTACCGATACTGATATGGCTTTCGATCAGATTGAATTGGGTGGGTTGCTCAGGCCGCATTGATAGACCCGAAGAGATTACAGAGGAAAGACGTCGATTTGTTGATGATGATCACGATATGTGCCTCGGGCATGGTGGAGGCGGCACATGCCGCCTTGACCGCCTACCTCATCACGATTGGGCTGCAATTGAAGATGGAAATGGGAAACACTGAGAGTTGCGTTCTGCCTTGACGGCTACCGGTACTTACTGGTTGTGAAGATGAACAAGGTTACCACGTGTATTATGGGGATATGGGGTTGGCCATTCCACGAAAAGATTACTGTGTACCAACAGCCACATATCCGTAATGTGCAATCCTCCACATACTTCATGAGTGCGTATGTATCTCGGCGTGGACAAAGCATTGAGATGAACTTTTCATCTTCTAACCCTTCCAACATTCCATGTCAAAAGCGAGACAAATTTTGTGTGGGATTGCCGCTGATAAGATAATGAAATTGACCACAGCTATCAGCTTCCACCAATCGTGACGGCTCAGGCGAACATCGAACACAAGAAGGTTAAGGCTTACAGGAACTCATGAAATGTCCTTCCGATACATAAAATTTTTCAATCGAATGTTCTGTCCACTTTGCAACCATGCGCCCTGTCAGCCTTGTCAAAATCTCAACCGTGAACGGACGAACAAGAGACTGCCAGTAGGGACCGTACTGCTCGTGCGTGCTGGGGGGAAACTGCCGAACTCCCCCACGAGGAGATGGGTATTGTGTCCCCCGCTCTCAGCAGTGGTTCATTTCTTACCAATGCGGCAATGGCCGTTACAAGGATGATACCCCAGCGCCATGCCGGTCTTGGCGTCCTCTCAGGACGGCAAGCCCCGCAGTGGTCCGATTTCATTGCCGTACAATATTCGCGGGGCACTCGTGTGCTGGAGAACTTTCAGCTATGATAGGACTCAACGGAGTGCTACCGATGTACAGATATCCGCTCCTACTCCATCCCGTTTTGTGTTTTGATGTCATCACGAACAGTCGCAAGATAAACAAAACCTGCATTTCCCGTCTGTAGCTTGGAAATCCGTAGGTATCGCCGTATCGGCACATTCCAGGGCAACATCCATTGCCTGCCGTACCAGGTGGCAAACCGCCCTGCAGCTTCTAGTCCTCGTTGTAATCTCTGAGAGAGAATGCGGTATCGGTGGTTTCTAGCTTGACGCCTCAACGTTTCGCCTTGAAGCTAACTAAGCATCAAGCGGCACCGCCGGTAAATTGAACAGCGATTATCGAAACTGTGCTGGGTCAGAACGTGGGCTTTTGCTTTATTTTCGCTGACAAGCTAATAATCTCGTACGGTCGTCAACGTGTACTGTACTGTAATTACGAAATTGTTGGAATGCTTCTCCTTCAGGGGTGTATTCGTTTGGCATACCCTGCGACGTCAGCGCGAGCCAGCCAATCATAACACAGTTTAATCTAGTTCGGTTCGAGCCGTGGTTGGTTGGCACTTGAGCTGCCATAGAAGCCAAGAGTGGGTCCAAAGTTCAAGCTCGGATCCACAGATACATAGTGTTCTAAGGAATTATCGTCGGTCACTTCAATAATCCTGTCTCCTTCGATGCCAATAGGCCGCAAGATCAATGCACCCAACTACGCAAGTCAAGAGTCAGACTTCTGACTTATGTGATTGGGAACATCTCTTGTTGTCTGGCTTGCAGCTCGTTGGTAGTGAAGGACATAGTAAAATTGTTTCAATTAGTGGAGTGTTCCGGGTCTAGGCATAGACCGCCAAAGTTGAGCGAAGGCTACGAAGTACCCAGCCGAAAAACATCTGCAGGTAGGGACATAATCTAGGGAAATAAGATAAAGTTTCCATTATCGTTATTAGTTTTTCTTCTTCGTGAACAGCTCTAGGCAGTGCTGGAGGCTTGTGAGAGCCCCGGTTGGAGGCCTTTCGGATACCGGGTTCAACCTAAATCATAATCTATCCATTCGTACCAGTAGGGCTCACCGCGACAAATACAAATGGATACTTTCGAAAGGCAGCGTTTGGACATAGCGTACTGCGTAAGAATAGTGTATTCTACATTTATATTGACACCCGACGTGGGGGTCTCTATCAAAGAGTGAACAAGACTAGGGCTAAATTTTGGATCCGTGCCAGCATGGCGCGAAGCCCAAGAATATTGTTCGGCGTTACGCTTGTGGTGTTACCAGGCAGCTTTATTTTCAAAATCCGCCTAACGATAAACAGCATGCTGTACTTTGATACCGACCGGACTGTCTGTCTAATCATACTGTGCTCATACCCACCAGGTATTACCTCAGGTGGCACTGTGATCTTGGTCTTATTTAGCTCGCCTTACCAGGAAGTGCACTACCTAGTGATGTGCACTTCCTGGCAAGGCGGGTTGCAAGATTCGCTCAGCTATCTCTACAAATCTTCGATAAGAGGCAGATTTCTAAAAGTTCGGTTGTGTTCGGCTTACCTGCTGGGTGTTTTTGGCGCTTGGCATAGATGCTGTATGATGTTTTCAAAATCCTAGCTTAGAAGCTGAGCCTTGTCTCATACCTTCCTTTGGAACCCATCATACAAATGCGACAAGTTCGGTACAGGTACCGCCCCTCATAATGTTCCGAACCCGTTGGCGTGAGAGAAGCGATGATGGTATGATACCGATATTGACGTTGACATATAGTGCCGGTAGTCTATCTGCTCGGTTACTCCCGCGAGTAGAGGCGCTAACGGTCGCGAAACTCAAGAAAAATCAACGTCAAGAAATCTCCGCGGATGTACAGTACGGAGAAATTGCCGGGTTGTAACATCAATGAATTCAGGTGGTCATTCTGGTCCCCCATGCTCATGAAGTGAATACCATTCTTGTCCTGCTCCGGCCCTCGAACAGGCAGGCCAGTTGGTTCGGTCAGATGACTTCCAATTCTTGCCGTGCATCCAACCGTAAAGATCATCAATGACTTGTTTTTGCTGTGAAAAGCTTTCTACCTTGGTGGTAGGTGCCGGTAGGGGTTTTTTTTCATCAGTCTTGTTCACGTCACATCCAATTTGTTACCCTGTTTCGGTCCACATAAAGGGGATCAAAACAGCTGGGAATACCGACGTTGGTTGATACCTCTGGATCCTGAAAGCGCGGCCCTCGGCTCAGCATCCACAGTGAGAGAAAGAGCAAAGAAACAAACTCTGTTCCGACGGTGCAGTCTGCAATAGGTTCGTCGCTATTTCGCTAGCTAGCTACCGCTCAATTGTTTTTGAAAGATCAAGCGACCTAGTAAACATGGATCTGAAAAAGGAAATGGAGTGGCCGTACAACGTCAAAATTGACAATGAAACCCCATGGCAGGCTGTGGAGTGGAGATTTTTCTCGAACCTCCATAAGGCGGAATTGAATACGCCCGCAACAATGTTATTTCCGAACACAGCTCTTGAAAGATGTTGGAAAAACCCATGGTGTCGTAGAACACGCACATTGAGCCAGGCCTTAGTTTTCTGTGAGATGTTCGCAATTGATTTGACATGTACGAAAAATCTCGCTTAAGCGGCGGAAATACTCGCTTAAGCATTTGAGCCAATACTCGCTAGGGCTAAAATCGTTCTGTTGCTAGTCTCCAAACTCTAGGAGAGTACACGGTGATTCTGGCCCTAGTGCTTGCACTTGATGGAGATGTGGACATGTCCAGTGATTCCATCTCTGCTCTGTGGACCACTGTCCCCTGATATGACACTGCCCTAGATGCCTCTTGGGCGCCCTTATTTTCCGGCATGGAATGGAAGACGGCCCCCAAGGCTACATTTGTAAAACAAGGTTTCGTAGGATTTATAAATTATGCACAAGAGGCACGGGTTTGCTGCCACGAGAGCTACGCGATTGTTGTGTCCAGATAAGTTCTCCGCGGTCTGAGGGCGACTTTGGCTTGGACACGGAGAATGCAAATCCCCGGCTTGTGCCCCAATGATCTACCTGGCGTGCATGACTCGTAAATAAATTTTACGAGATTCTTCACTAAATACTGACCCCAAGAACTCAGAACTACCGGTGGCAGGTAGGGAATCAATAATCCATGGGGCGCAATGCCGAACTCGTCAATCCAAGCTCCGATGTAATGGATCAAAATTTCCTTCAAAGGTACGGAGCCATGTACAGCGGAAGACGTTACCAGTATCATGGGGTTTGCCAGTGTGATACGCAAGGTAAGTTGTCGTAACATATTTACTGTGTACCGTCTGTAACAACGTGTCTCCAGATCTCAATCTCCCGCAAAAGCGCAAGATGTTGGCTTCACTGCTGGATGAGTTCATCGCGCTGACATTTTTGTAGGTTATAACCGGATTGAGTGCACCTACCCTCAAGGTTGACACCAAGACCGAATCCCAGTTCTTCTGGCGACACCACGTGGTCAAGTAGTATGATGGATATTCGAGCTCATCAAGTGCGGCGGTACTGTATCGGAGGGGTTTGGTCGTGCCACAGGAACCCTTCTCATCCTTTGCACCGAGCCCTTGGTCACTTTGCCGTCATCAACACCCAGGTTTGCCACGGAACTTAATCTCGCGCAGTTACTGTTGCATCCCTCGCGATTGAGATTTTCTCATTGCATCGAGAGATCCTCCAGGCTCGATTTTCAATTACCAGCAATCTTCCATCAGGAAAATTCAACATCCTCATGCTTCAGTTTTCAATATTCGTACCGTGGTTGCCATGCTGGCCTTGTGCATAGGCGATGGCTAGGTTTCATATCAACCAACATGCCTGACACTGCTGACGAGCAATTTGTCAGACTTTGATTTTTTCATATTATTGCAAAAACACGTAAGCAATGCCGCACGTATCTTCAGGAGCAACCAATATCTAAAGATAACGGTTTAGGTAAGGATCATCCATGTTTCATCATTGTTGGGGGCGTCATCGCCCTGATGGACTCGATACCGGTAGTTTGGCAGTATACCAATCCCGGTCTAAGCGCGGAACAACCATAATTCGCGGCACATTCCGCGGTCCTTGGTCCCATGCGGAAACTAAATCTACCGGCAGCGATCCGATACTGAGTCCAGTCTATTTTATGTTGAGTGCGAAGGGGAATAGCGTCCCCTAGCCCTGAGTATGTGGACCCGCGCGGTGTTAGTGACGAGATAAGTAAAGAGCCAACGAGCTTTTCTCACCAAAATGCCCTATTTCAAGATTCAAATTGGGCATTCCGGTGATCATCAACAAGCTCAACGAGCTTTTTTGTATCCAGTTACTGTGAGCCTCAAACAAAAAATTCCGCGATCTATGTCCTTGTAAGTTACAACCCTTCTTGCCGCTAATATGAGTCTTTGGAAATTCCCCTCTCGATACCTTGGCTGGAACGCACTACCGGTACTACACAGTACCAGTTCGCCCGTCATGGTGATGCGTTCCTGTCCGTGAACCCGCAGCTCGGACCCGTGACCAACCGAAAGAAGGCATATGCCGACTAAAAGAGGGCATATGCCGAACAACCCTGCTCATCACTCTAGTTCCAGTCAGTGCGGCCACGATGGAGAGTACCTGTCGGCTGAGAAATGATGTCAAACCATAAACGGCACCGTTCAGAGAAGAGTCTTTCGGCGCTATGTTTCGGGGAAGGGTTCGAGCACTCCGGTCTCGGGCAAATCTCCAGGTTCCACCACGAAGATTAACCTCTGTGCGTTGCAGAGGGTAGAGCGTATCACTTCATTTTTCAAAACGCTATTGGGACTCTGCAGCAAAACGACCTGATTGTTACGACGTAAATATATTGAAATGTTATTTCAATCACTGTTTACTGCTAGGGTCAAGCTCGTTCACGCGCTGTATGCCTGCACTAGGCGAACGGATGGTTGAGCCTCAGCGTACTCGACAAGTTCTAGAATGTCGGAGATACACCGACTGTAGCTCTAAGCGAGTTGAGAACAGGGCTAGTAACTGAGTCCCGGGCGGATACTTCAATTTCCGATATAAACCGTAACCAACAACATTGTCATGAGGTCTTGGCCCATCTTAACTTCTAGCGAGCTCCTGTAATAGCCACAGGGAGGTCTCTGTGCGAAGCTACTCAAATTTCATAATGCCCCTATGCGTCCTAAAGAATATCCTAAAACACTGTAGGTAATTAGTACTAACCTAGAATTTGGGTAGTAGTTGGGAACTCACTTTCGGACACACGAAGGCAGTTATGGGTTCAAATGTACACGCCCCGTACCATGGACGAGACGAAAACATCGTATGTAGGTTGGATCTACCTATTTTCACTCTTCTGCCGTACAACTCTCAACATCGCTTGCCTCTCCACCCACAGGAGAAAATCCCTCCCTTCCCTTCTCTTCCGCCCCAATAGGGCTGTGACATAACCATGCCATGTCTGATACGTACGTTAAAGGCGTCGCACCTACTTTGGCCTGGACGGTGAGTTGTCCCCTATGTGCCTTGTGGCGCTGCCAGCAGGGCGTTGTGTGTTACCTCCCCTCATCCCCCTCCCCTTCCTACATTGGCATTTTCCTGCCGTGCTCCCCTGGACTTCTTTATCATATGGTGGTACGAATGAAGCATGTGGGGAAAAACCGAAACGGAGCGTTTTGGTCCGATGGATAGAGAACCCAAGTGGTGGGACGTCACACTGGATAACAAGATAGATCGATCGAGCGAGGTTGTCGTGACCCCCTGCCAAGGTCCAAGGGAAGGGGAGCTTGTAATTAGAGGGTCAGCGGGTGGTGGGGGGCAGCAGAGAGATGGTACGATATGTCTTTTTTTTTTTTTTTTTGGGTTGAGTCATCATGAAGGAAGACATCCGTCTGGGTGTTTCTTTTACCGCGGAGGTGAACCCCAAGGGGAAGGAGGGGGGGGAAGGTTTCGTTTCTTGGGCCTTGTCTTCTCGAGTTTCTCTTCTCTGCACGGCCGGTCAGTATCGTTTCGTGCGATTGAGTATTGACACTTTTATTTCTTTTCGGCCGGAACCAGATTTTCGGGAGTGGAAACAAGCGAGTGAACGAACCAAACAGGATGGACAGGGCGGGCTGCTGTCCGGGTCGCTGCCCCTGCTTTGTGCTTCGTGGGCGCGTTGTGGGACGTTGTGATACCCGGGAGGGGGGAGGGAGGGGCGTGATATGGTTTCGTCCAGTAAGCCTCTTTGCTTGTCCCGAAAAGGGAAAAAGGTGGCGTTGAAATTTCTTCTATGTGTGTATGTGAGTGAGAGATAAAATGTTCCGCATGTCTTGTGTTTCAAAAAAAAGCCTGTGTATTAGGATTAGACACATGCTCCCCCTGTTCATGGATGTGAAGGCGGTGGGTGTTGGTAGCAGGACCTACTAGCAGCCCATGGTATCGCGCGCGGGCGCGCGCGCGGGGAATCGCATCACGTCTAGGACATGGTCCAGTATCTAGATCCATTCCACTCTGACCAATTCCCGCGCCCAAGATACCAAGAACTCAAGGAAAAGGGAACATCGCCAACCAGAAAAGTGACCAGCTGTGAGCCTTCTTTTTCCCTGTACATCTGTCGTGCGACGCGAAATCTCACAGCTTACACAGCTCACACAGCCAGTAAGCAGCAGCAGCAGGAGTAGTAGTAGTAGTAGTAGTAGTAGTAGTAGTAGTAGTAGTAGTAGTAGTAGTAGTAGTAGTAGTTGTGGAGGAGTAGTTTTTTAAACCTGTACCCACCGAAACCACCAATATCCGGATTCGTCCCCCAAGTCCCGAAGTGTTGTGACCCCCACCCACAACGGCCGTAAATGACCTACATGTGGCCCTCTCACCCGTCCACCAAACCGATTTGTGCGTCCCGTCTGTCTATCCGCTTTTTCTCCGGTTGGTTCTGTGATACTTGGGTCATGTCAGTTCTTGTGTTCGTGTATAGATAGCCGCGACCGTCATAAGAAAGCGAAGGGCGAAAAAGGGAGAAAAGAAAAAATCTAACTCGGCGGAGACGTTGATGTCACGAGGAAAACGGACAATACCGAGAAAAAGTCCTGGACTGGATGCACGATCTTCACCAAGTTCCTTGGAAAACATTACGTGTGAGTCGGAAAAATATAGGACTACTGAGTGATGGCGGCCCCGCCACGGGATGTGTAGCGGGTGCTGTTGTCAGCCGTGCCTACGCAGGTTTAATAATAGGATGAATCTTTGAGCATGGCGGTTAGAGGATTAGGAAGGGTTAGTTGCCACAAGATCAACTTTCGCTCTATGATATGCGAAAAAGCATATGCCCTTTGGCATTTCAGACAGAGGAGTTGAGTGTTGACTTGGCCAACACAGGTAGACTCTGAAGTAGGCTGGCTACGTCGTATGTAAGCCGGCTTCAGAAATAAAATCTCACAATGACAATCCGTCAGCATGTGAGGAAAATCTATCAGAACGCCCGAAAGCTCGACCGAGGAACTCTGGAATATTAACATTCTTCCATCATCTCTCATTCCCTATCCCGCCCTCTCTCCCTCGCAAGCAATACACCTATGTACACTTTCAAGCAAGTATGCCAACACGTCAAAGCCAATCAAGCCGCACAAACCGCTACGCTATCGTACTCTGTCGCTCAGAGCCCCCCTCCAAAGAAGAGGGCAAGGTGTAAAAAAAAAAAAAAAAAAAAAAAAAAAAGGCCGAAACATCCCGTGACAAATGTGCAACATAAGGGAACAAAGACAAAAACAAACAAACGCTATGAGCCCCAGGCCTCCCAGAAAATTCAATTCGGAACACAGAGACCGGGGATGCAAAACGAGTTAGGGGCGATGGAAGGTCGGAGAGGAGATGTCAGATGGTCAAGGCCGCAGTGCGAGCTACCAGGGGGACCAGTTACAAGCGTGACTGTATCCCCGCGAAGGCCGACTCGGCAGGCCAGGAGACGGCCGGCCAAATCTGCCGGATAGCTTCCCAGATGTGACTAGAATGTGCACGCGAGAGATTAGTAAAACAGAAACTAGAGCCGGGGTGGGAGCGTATGCAGCGGGGAGACAGACAGAGAGAGAGAGAGAGAGAGAGAGAGAGAGAGAGAGAGAGACATGAATGACATGAACGACTGTCGTACAAACGGCCACGGAAGGGAAGGAAAGGGAAGAGGGGAAAAAAGGAAGCGTCATGTTTCTCGTGTGTATCGAGTACGTACCTGACGTAAATGATTCTCAAACCTTCCCTAACCTCCGACGGTACCTCCCGAGCATCCTTCTCATTTTGGGCCGGTAGCAAAACGGTCTTGACGCCGGCGCGATATGCGCCGATGAGCTTCTCCTTGATCCCTCCGACTCGCTTGACGTGGCCTGATAACTGAAACTCTCCCTGTGTGGCAAGTTAGTGAATCAAAAGGCGGCCTATTGCATCGACTGAAGTGCATGCTGTGGTGACTTGTGAAGTGGGCAACAGATGCGGTTGGCTAGAGCAAAAGGATAGAGGATGAGCAGATGAGGAAGGAGAAGGAGAAATGAGATTGGGTGATACATACAGTCATGGCCAGGGTCGGGGGCACAGCGCGGCCGGAAAGGAGGGAGATGAGAGCAATGGCTTGTGCCATGCCGCTGGACGGGCCATCCTTGGGAACGGCACCGGAAGGACAGTGGACATGGAGACTGCGGTTCTTCATGATATTCTCCGACGGGTCTGAGGTGAGACCAAGTTCATATGCATGGTTTCGCACCCAGCTCCTCGCCACCTTGACACTCTCCTTCAGCACCTCGCCCAGGTTACCCGTAAGCTCCACACTTCCGTCGCCGGGCATGTCCAAGACTTCAATGAACAAGATGCCACCGTTACCGCCCAAGCTATAGGCTACCAATCCGGTCACGATGCCCGGCTGTGTGGCCTTCTCGGCAATTTCGTCCTCGAAGCGCTCAATGCCCAGAATGGCCTCGAGGTCCTCAACCTCCACTTTGGCGTTGTACGTCTCGGGTTTCCCACCATCGTTGGCCTCTACAAACTCAACCGCTTTTGCGCGACATACAGAGCCTATCTCGCGCTCTAGATTGCGAACCCCTGACTCACGAGTGTACGACTCGATGATCTTGGAGACAACCTCCTCGCTCAATGTGAGCTGGTCATCAGTCAAGCCATTAGACCGGATTTGCTTAGGCACCAAATGGCGTAGCGCGATGTGTCGCTTTTCCAGTGTGGTGTAGCCAGAAAACTCGAGGACCTCCATGCGGTCCAACAGAGGACCGGGTATTGTATCCAGGGAGTTGGCTGTGGCAATAAAGAGAACCTTGCTGAGATCGATGGGTACACCTAGGTAGTGATCCGTGAATGCGTTGTTCTGCTCCGGGTCCAACACTTCGAGCATAGCGGCAGATGGATCCCCGTTGTGGTTGGCATGACCAAGCTTGTCAACCTCGTCTAGTAGGAAGACGGGGTCGGCCACGCCCACCTTCTTCAGACCCTGGGCAATCACGCCAGGCATAGCGGCGACGTACGTCCTCCGGTGACCCCGGATCTCCGCCTCGTCACGGACCCCCCCTAGTGAGATCCTATGGAACTTCCTCCCCAAGGCGGTAGCAATAGACTTGGCAATGCTCGTCTTGCCCACGCCCGGAGGCCCCACGAGAAGCAAGATGGGCGCTTTCTCGGTCCGGCGTTTATCTTTCAATGTCTGAATCCTGAGACCAGTAGATTTGATCTTCTCCTCTATTTCCGGATCTACCGCGCCTTCCTTCTTGCCCGCTTGCCGGCTAGATTCGAGAGTGAAGGATTCCTGCTCGGCCTGGTTGATTTGCTGGTCTATCGTTTCATTGGCCGTTTGCATCAGCCGGACGATAGTGAGATAGGACAACAAGCGCTTCTTGACCTTCTCGATGCCATAGTGGTCGCCGTCCAATTGGGCCCGAGCCTTTTCAACAGTGCCCGTCCCAATAGGATCATTCGTCACCACCGACCAAGGGATTTCTATTAAAGTCTCGAGATAAGTCCTGATGACCTGATACTCGGCTTGGGCTGGCATCATCTGGCTCAGGCGCTTGAACTCTCTTTCGGCAATCTTAGCAGGTTCCGCCGGCAGCTTTGCATCCTCAATCTTTTTCGCCAGCTCATGCAAGTCATCAGAATCTGCCGTGTCCGCATGTTTATTCCCCGGTCCCCCTCCGCCCAACAGACTGCCTAGGTCAAAGGAGCCACCAGGCGGAGGGATGCCGATTATGGAAACTGGGCGCTTCCGCTGTACAGATGGGCGTTTCGGCTCAATATTGCTGTTTATGTTGCTCTTGTTCATCTTCTCGACGTCTTCGTCGTCTAGAGTAAACGGAGGCTTGTTAAGGGGAAATGCTGTGATCTTGATCGTGTTCTTTAGTTTCCGTCCTTGGCGCTCAACCAGCTCGATCACCTTGGCCATGCGCTCTTGAATGTCGAAAGCAGATAGAACCCCAAGCTTCTCCTCGTAGCTCGCGTCCACGACATTCATCATGAAATCGGCCAGGGCACCACCCTCATTGGGTTCTTTCTTGCTGACAAGCTCCTCCAGTTTCTTGGATAATCCAGGAGTGAGAGTAACAGCCAGTGGCGAGGTGAGAAGTGCCGAGATTCGGAGAAAGTAAACCAAGTCACGAGACAAGGCCTTGAGCTTGTTGAATATATCCAGATATCTCGTGCTCTGTAGCTCGGGATGTGGGATGAAGTCCGGCTTGGGGGTGATGTTGGCCTCAAAGTACAGTTGGTTTTTGGCAATATCTTCCACAGCAACTCGACCGGACCCTTGCACAATCAGGGTGAACTCTCCAGTCTTCTGGCCTTGGCCCTGAATACCCGTAATCTTGGCCGAGACTCCATAATGGAACATATTCTCCGGCTTGAGGTGAGTCGAGTTAGCGTCGAGGACTTCATTATATTTTTCGGGGTCGTTAGCGATCAGATGTTGACCCCGACGGCTTAGTAGAGGTGAGCTCAGCGGTACGCATACGAGGGGAATCTGATCAAGCGACGGTGAGCCCTTGGCTGTTTGGTCATAGATGTGGGCTAGGAGAGCGGGAATATCGCCGCGACTTGACGTGACGGGGATGCGAAGAACGGAGCCGGGGAACAGGACGTTGCCCTTGGTGAGTGGGATGATTGGTGTCGCGTTCGACGAGGCAGGCGATGCCATGACGATGGTCGTTGCTGTCGGTCGTTGCTGTCGGTCGTTGCTGTCGAATGCCGTATGTTACCGCTATGCTGAATGTCGATGGATTGATCGTCTGTTTACTTCACAACTTTACTGTCCATAAAAAAAGGGCCACTTGTTGATCGGACTGCGGCAAGCGAAGTGTTTGTTTTGATCAGAGAGAGGCGTCCTTGCTTCCACTACACCAAGCACGCCGTTGGAGTTAGAATCCTTCAAGTTCACTGAAAGATGAACTAAAGGAGTAAAGTCTGCAGTACCGGGGTTGGTTGTAGCTTGTGAGACATAATGATGATGATGCTTCCGTTCGACTAGTCAGTCAGTTCGCACGGCGCTGTCTTGTGCCGGAGCGCGCCCAGCTAAACCCCGGACACAAACCGGGGCCCCTAAAAGTGGCAGGCGGCAGCAGGTCGGGTAGGTATTGCACCGTCGATGTATCCCTGCACATAAGTCTTCTAGAAACACTGACACTGATCCCTACTGTGCAGTCTTATTGCCATCTGCGCTCACCAGGACAATATTTGGTACAGAAAAAGATCATGGTTGAACGAGACTCCTGGCAGAAAATAAAAATCCAAGGGTCCAATTGTGTGTTCCGATGCTTTGAGTGGACTGCAGCTCGAAGTGGTGCATTCTTACGTCGGCATTGCATTGATTGAAGATTCCCCAGGCTAGCAAAACATCCCAGTCCATACAATGACGGCAGCTCTCAGATAGCAATCCCCGATCCCTGCTTGACAGTACTGTACCACCATACCTATTAACGCGTCAGACGCGTCGCCTCGATTGCTGCCCCCCACCACCAAACACGAAGGCAGAAATCTATAGAGCACATCGTAGCATATCTACTACTGCCGACCAAACTTCGTTCAGAGCTAGTAGCGGGCACTCTGGCTTTATACTAGTCATGGCGGGTGTGTAAACGACTTCGCCCCATCCCTTTCTGCTCTCCAAATGTTGACCCTCCATGACTGCAGATTACGGCGGATACTCGCGCACCTCATACGGGGCAGGCGGAGCCGAAAAACAGCGAGTTTGTGATCAGTCTTTTTATGCAACAGCTGGCTGGCCCTGCGGCAGCGCATGTTGTAACATGCCTTATCCTCCTGGTCGCTTTTGCTTCGGTATTCTCCGCCACGTTGGGCTACAGCCGAATTCCTTATGCAGCAGCAAAAGACGGAGCATTTTTCGAGGCGTTTGAGAGGAAGAGGAAGGTGTTGGTGGGATAGATGAGTATGTAGGGTCAATACGCGCCCGTAAGCGGGCGAGGAGTGCGACATGGCCCTTTGAGGGGAAGCCGTAACGGTTGATGACGGCTTCATCTTCTGAAAGTCGGAAGACGCGAGGTTGGGGGTTGCCTGGTTGATTTGATCATTAGATTTTGGGTTTGGGACCAATCCTTTCTTCGGATGAGGCGCAAATATTTCCTCCTTCGCTCACCAATATAGAAAGTTTGACACTATTCTAGTCTGATCTTGAAGGGCTACTTTTTCTTCCACTCTTTGCTCACTTAC
>JAOYMO020445837.1:0-49849 GCA_025802455.2 Iodosphaeria phyllophila | reverse complement strand
GGGTTTCAAAGCTTCATAAAGGTGCCACCTTTCTTAAAAAGTGAGCCATTGAAGGCAGGCCGAAGATTATCCGTATTCGTATAAAAAGGCAATTGATAAATTACGAGAATTGCGTGGGAATTTAACTTACTAAAAAATGGCCGTATCGTCTAGTGGCAGGACAATATATTCTCAATGTAAGAACGCGGATTCGATTTCCGCTACGGCTTTTTCTTGAATTAAATTTTTGATAAACTATACATAGTTATGAGTGAAAATGTAATTGTTAATTTTGTCGTAAACGCCGAGCATGAAGCTGCCGATGTTGCTAAATTCTTAGAATCAGTTGGAGTAAAAATTAAAGATATCGTAGAAAAGAATATTTCAGGAGAAGTATATTTTACAAAGGTATCTCTTTTGAAACAAATCCAAGGGGTTCAATCGATTCAAGTTGTTGGAAATGTATCCCAACCCGAAGAAACTGAAGGTGTACTACCGGTTCTAGCGCCTACAGTTACCACTGAAGTAGCACCGGAAGTAGTAGTTCCTCAACCGGTAATTTAAAATAAATGGAAGTCCAAGCTAATCAAGCATTAGTAACTAATTTAGGCGAAATCATCAATCGAGTAAGAAATGACGCAAGTTCTTTCTCTCTTTTAGAAGAATTGAAAAGATTACAAGTGGAGTATGGAAATATTCCGGTAGCTATTCAGAATCCTCCTAATCTTAGAGATTGGCCAGTGTTAGGGTTAGATCAAAAGGGTAAAAGAGTAGTATTTATTTAATTTATAGCGTAAGCTAAGATAGTTAAGGGCGGAGCCTGAGAGATTTCTTTCGAGGCCCGCCCTTTTTAGGTATGGTTCTGTGTAAATATTTACATGGATTTATCCCTATTAAGTTTTTTGTCCTATATCGCAGAAGTCGTGCCTTCAAAGGAGGGAGGTATAGCTTCTGCCGTAAACCCTTGGATTCCGACTTTAGGGGGATTAATCGGCGTAGCTATCACCGCTTATTTAGGTTATCGTAACAACAAACCTAAAAATGAAAACGATCAATTCAAAGTTTTCATGACTGAAAGTTCTGAATTTCGAGAAGAAATGAGAAGAGAAAGAGAAACTGTTAAAGCAGAGCTTAAAGAAGCAAAAGCTAGAGTAGAATCTCTTCAATTTGAATTGAAATCTTGTCAAGTTCGCCTTACTACTTGCAATGAAGAATTAGAAGAGTATCAAACGCTATTAACTGAATCTAAAGCTGAGTTACAAGCTACAAAAAATTCGATCAAATAGTTCTGGACTTCTCTCTATTTCCATGATATAATAATCCCGATATGGAAAATTCTACTAATCAAAATACAGAAGAATCGGTTCCTTGTAACCCGGACGATAAAAAAATTCGTAGATTGCCCTATACAGGTATTTACCTTAAAGGCAAAGGCGGAAATCAACCAGTGCTGTGCGTGCATCCTGACTTTTTAGAAGAAATTGAGCCTACTTTAGCCTTGCTTGAAGGCCAAATAATTAGGGCTTCCATTCTAATCGAAGAGAAGCCCTTAATTACCCGTCTTAATCTACGGGGTTTGAAAGAAACGGTTATGACGCTTCTACAAAAAGCGGTGCAGCAAGATTAATCTTCTGTACGCTTAAATGTCGCTTTTAGGCGATCATGATAAGCTTGATCTGGAAGTTTAGGCTTTGAAGCTTCAGTTTCTTCAACTTTATCTTCCTCTTCCTCTACTTCTTTATGAGCACCTTTTTTGTGGTGTTCATTCTTCTTTTTAGGTTCTGGTTCGGGTGTATTCACTTGACCAGTTGTTACTTCTAGTTCTTCAATTTTTTCACTCATAGTACTATAATTTACACACAATGTCTGTTTTAGAGAAATTAAGCGTTTTAAAATTAAACTCAAACTGGCAGCCTTTGAGCGTTATTTCGGTACAGGATGCTTTTATAGCCATGTCTAGGCTTAGAAAAACTCGATTCTCAAAAGGAGTCAAGCCGCCTTATACTGCTTTAAATATCCAATACCCCCTTTTAGAAAATGGAGGGATAGACACTACCAAAAATATGATTTTGGAGCCTGTAGAATGGGCTGAGTGGATTTTATTGCCTATCCGCCCGCAAGATGCATTTGTAAATACGGGTAAAACTACGATTCGTGTGCCGACTGTTATTATTGCAAATAATTATGGTAAAATTCCAGAAAGAAAAGCTAGATTCAGCAAACACGGAGTTTGGGAAAGAGATAATTATACTTGTAGAGTAACGGGAAAAAAGTTAAACCGAAAAAATGGTAATTTAGATCATCTTGTTTCCAAAGCTAAAGGAGGCGAAACAAGTTATGAAAATTGTTACGCTGTTTTGCAAGAGATTAATCAACTGAAGGCAGATATGACTCCAGAAGAGTTTGAGCGGAAAACTGGTTTTAAATTACCTAAGCAAGAAGATTTGAAACCGCCAAAGGTTCATCGTAAAATTGAAAATAGATATAATATTAAAGATTGGGAAATATTTTTAGAATAAAGATCATGAACGCCACAGAAGCTAAAAAATTATCGGATTCAGTTAATTCTACTTTCGATGAAGATCATTTCAAAAGAATTTCTAACATTCTGGCACAATCCATTAAGAAAAGAGCTTCTCAAGGATTTTATACCACAAGAGAAGAAATCGAAGGCCCATTTAATAAAATGATTATAGATCGGGTTAAAAATAATCTTTTATATTCAGGATATGCGATATCAATTCCAGCAGATTGTAATCTCAAACAAGTGACACGAATGACTTTTCAAATTGACTGGAACTGGAACTAAAAAATCCAGAAACAAGTTCTTGACTTTTAAGTGTAAAGTGGTATAGTAATAGAAGACAGAAATAAATCCGGGTCTAGTCCAACGGCAGGAGACAAGGGACTTAAAATCCCTACAGTGTGGGTTCGAATCCCTCGGCCCGGACCACTTTAAATTGATTATATCTCTTTTTAAACTATATACGTGTAAATATCACGTATGCCAAAAATAGTAGTAAAAGATGAAGACATAATTAAATATGCTAAAGAATCTTCTTCCAGAAGAGAAGTCCTTAAAAAATTAGGAATCTTTTTAGAAAATGTAAATAGAAACAAATTCTTAAATAGAAAATTTACAGAATTAAATATAGATGTTTCTCATTTTACAGGCCAATTATGGAGTAAGGGGAAAACTTTTCTAGATGATTCTAGACTAAAAAGTAATAGACCAATCTCAGAATATTTTTGCAGCAATAGTCAGATATCAAGGTCCATTATTAGAAATTTATTAATCAAGAAAAAATATATACCCTATTTATGCGTATGCGGCTGCGATGGTAATTGGCAAGGTCAAAAAATAAGTTTAGATTTACATCATATCAATGGGATTAGAAATGATAATAGACTGGAAAATTTATCTTTTCTATGCCCTAATTGCCATGCTACCACGGACAGCTATAGAGGAAAAAGAAATCTAGGAATTGCTTTGTATGAAGATGAGGTATATATCAAGACTATTCAAAAAAGTTATAACTGTAGGCAGGTTCTATTAACATTGAATCACCCGGAATCTGGAGCCTCATATAATAAAATACGGCAAATATTAAAAAAATATCAAATAAAATTCTTAGACAAACCTTTAAAAGTTAAAATTCCTAAAAAAAATAAACTTACCGAAACTATAAAGTCATGCGAAGTTTGCGAAAAAGAAACTAGAAATAAATACTGTAGTTGGGAGTGTTTACATCAGGGACAGCGAAAAGTTCCTAGACCGTCTAAAGAAGAATTGTATAGAATGATATGGGAAATTCCATGTACTACAATAGCTAAAAATTTAGGGGTTTCTGATTCATGTATTGGAAAATGGTGCAAAATTTATAAAATAGATAAGCCCCCTGTAGGATATTGGCGGAAAATAGAATTCGTAAAAAACTTGAATGCTAATAAATAAAGTGTAAGGTATAATATAGTTTAATGCTCAGGTAGTCCAACGGCAGGAGACAACAGTTTTAGGAACTGTCCAGTGTGGGTTCGAATCCCTCTCTGAGCACCACTTTTCAAAATGAAATTTCTAATTCTACTCTTAACGTTTTTTTTATTCGTTAATTTTGCTCAGGCCGAAGACAAATTAAAGATTCATTGTCAATATTACGCTCAGACTCAATTACAAGCTGAAATCGGAGTAGTATCTATGGCTAAAAGCATCAGCAAAGATGCCGAGCAAGTATCTTTATCCAGCGAAGAGTTTAAAGACGAAAATGGGAAATCTTTTTGGGTCGCCAGATTTATTATTAAAGTAACTGCCGAAGAAATTCAGATCAAACAACATAATTTAGATTAATGAGAATTTATGTATCCTCAAAGTCAAAGTTTAGCTCATATGGGCTGGACAATTCTGTTTCTCTTTCTGAATGCGCTTGGATGCGCTTTTGCTGTTGGATGCTTATTGCCTTTTGAAGTCTTTAGCTTAACATTGTTTTT
Source organism: Iodosphaeria phyllophila (assembly GCA_025802455.2). Lineage (NCBI taxonomy): Eukaryota > Fungi > Ascomycota > Sordariomycetes > Amphisphaeriales > Iodosphaeriaceae > Iodosphaeria > Iodosphaeria phyllophila. The sequence continues at coordinate 45,385 of JAOYMO020445837.1, read as the reverse complement.
TCAAGGCGAAAAACTTTTGTCTTTAGCGGGTTATTCACTCGCTTTCGGCATAGCTACTTTTGGATTATTTGATATTCATAAAGCTTTATTCCGATCATTTTCTGGTTATCGATTCGTATACGAAAGAGATTTCACTTTCAAACATGATGATGAAACTGAAGAATAAAAGGGTATATGGCGTAATGGAAGCCGCGTGAGCCTCAAAATCTCATGGATTATTTCCGTGAAGGTTCAAATCCTTCTATACCCATCTTAATTAAATGGCTGACTGTATCATCGCCCGATTTGAAGAAGATTTAAAGTGGATTGAAAATTTCAACTTTAATTTTCATATTTACAATAAGGGAAAAGCTGGAATTAATCCTCTTCCTAACGTTGGGCGCGAAATACAATCTTTCATTTATCATATAGTCCGACATTACGATGGATTAGCTGATATAAATATTTTCCTTCAAGGCAATCCATTTTCTCATTGTCAGTTTGATTTACCTAGAATTCTATCCGATATTTATACCGTGATGGAAGGCCGAAATTATTTAGATTTAGGTTCTAAAAAATTGCTAGAGCACAAAGATGGAGAAGTTTTAAGCGATGGAATTAGATGCAAGCGCCCATTACCATTTTGTCGATATTTCGAAGAAATAATGAGAGAGCCCTGCCCGAATTATTTTGATTTCGTAGTTGGCGCTAATTGCGCGATTCGCAAAGAAGCTATTCAGCGCCGCCCGATTGAATTCTATGAAAATATTTTAGCTATTTTTGATCGAGACGGAGATTTCCCAGCTTGGAATATTGAGAGATTTTGGAAATTGATATTTACTACTTAGAGTCTTCTTCGTGTAATTATTTACATGGAAGAACATTTTAGAAAAATCGCGTCCAAAGTTTCGGAAGTTTCTGGTTCTTTTTGGTATTTCTGTTTTTGGATTTTCTTAACTTTAGCTTGGCTGGCTTGGGGGCCATTTCGTCATTTTGACGATACTTGGAATTTCTACGCTAATACCAGTACAACAGTATTAACATTTTTAACAGTTATTTTGCTTCAATGTATGCAGAATCGGTCGGCCAAAGAAACTGAATTAAAACTAGATGAAATAATTAGAGCGATCAAACCGGCTCAGAACAAATTTATTGATTTAAAGTCTTTAAGTGACGTAGATTTGAAAAAACTTGAAAAAGATATCAAGAGTTGTATAGAAGAAGGTAGCTGTAAAAAGGAAAAATTGTAATGAATAAATTGGAGTGCTTATCACCGTTTAGGTGATGCGAAAAACAGACGAATATTCAAAAACAAATAATAACTCGGTTTTCAGAAAATTACACAAGATAAAATACGCTTCGTGCAGTTTTTGTCCTTGGAATAAAATCGAAAATCAAAAGCACAAACTACAAAGAAACTGGAAAAGTTTTCGAAAAAGTAAATATTTATAAATGGAAAATAGCGGACTTATGGTGTCCAAACGCTCTTGAAAAGCGTGCCACGCGATCATATCGGGTGAGGGTTCGAATCCTTTATTTTCCTGTATCTTTTATTTTAATAATGAAATTACCCCCAATAATCCCAGCTTCTCAAAAATTAAAAGACAGAATGAAACGCCTTGCTGACCAACCTGCCCCGACTTTAGAGCAGGCTAAACAACAAATTGCCGCTTCTATCCGTCAGATGGAAGAATTTTGGAAAAGAAAAAAATGATTACCAAAGATAATATTAAAGATTTAATTAAAGAGAATTGGGTAGATTTTTCTTTTTATCGCGCTGGGTTTCTCTACTATCAAATTATCGCAGATAGACTAGATGGAAGAACTTATATCTTCCCTGTTCCAATTTCTGATATTGCAGAAGCAACTTTTTCGGCTCAAGAAAAAGCTATATTTATGATGAGGTATATACGTCAAGCTATAAATGATGGAGTTTTCGTACCCAAAAATTAATTATGTGGCAATCTATTTTATGTTTTTTCTCTTTTCATCCACCCGATAAAGTAATTACACAATACAATCAGGAGGAAGCTCGGGAAGAATATGAAGGCGGATTATCAGCTAAGTATTGGCAACATTGTAATGAATGCGGTAGAAATTTTTAAAAATTTTAAATGAAAAAGAAAAAAGTAAAGGATAATTTTTCTGACTTTAAAAAGGGAAAATATAAGCCTGAAGAAAATCGTAATCGTTACTGCACCGTAACTAAGGATGGGGTTACGCGGACAGTCTATCTCGATCCACGAGCCTATGACGATAATGGTCATGATAGGTATCCTGATACGTAAATTTTATTGGAAATCTGACAGAATGGTAATGTGTCTCTTTGCTAAAGAGTAGCCTAGCCTATTAATAGGGTAGTGGGGGTTCGAGCCCCTCGGTTTCCGCTTTTTATATTATGTTAGTTAATAACGAAAAACTTTCACTAGAACAGTTAAATCTTATTGAAAAAACTCTGTTAAAACTAGAAGAAGAAAATCCCGCCCAAGAGACTTTATGCAAACACAAACTTGCAAATGGACAAAGCTCTTATAGGTTTATAGAAGGATTTAGCGAAAAGTGTTCTTTGTGTAATAAAATTATATGTATTTATTAATTAATACCCAAAGCTGGGAAGATTTGAAAAAGATTGCGGCGGAGCGATTTAACATGCCGGATGCGAAAATTGTTGGGATTCCTTCGTCTTTCCCTTGTACAGCCGTAATCAAACCTGTTACCGATGTAAATGGACTTTCTATCCATGCGATATTTTTTACCCTAGAAGATGCAATTCGTTTAATGGAAGTTAAAGATCAACAAGATAAATTTGAAAGAGATCGATACGAATTACTTTCGGAATAAATTATGAATTTTTTCTATGATGCAAATTGGAAAAAAATTGAAATAACTCCAGTTTCGGCTAAGAAAATATGCAACACTCTTCTGAATATTAAAAAGGAATATAGAGAATTTCTATTAAAATCTGTTGCTCCTTCTACTTTAGCCAGATGGATACATAGAAAAGTTGATATAAATTCCAAAATTAAAGCTTTGATAGACGGCGAGGAACTTAGCTGGTATGCTAAAATCGAATTAAAGGAATGGAAAGAAACTAATTGAGTTACTTTTAATTATAATTATATCTAACAACAAATGGATACAGTTATAATTAGTGGAGTAACAGGACAATTGGGGAGTTATTTTGTAGATTATCTATTAGAAAACACCGATTTAAATATTATCGGTACAGTTCGGCGATTGAGTGTTCCCAATTATAGTAATATATCTCACATTAAAGATTCTAGATTTTCTCTAGAAACAATGGACTTAACAGATCAGGTATCCATTACTAATATTATTAAAACTGTCCAGCCAAAATATTTTATCAATGCGGCGGCAAATAGTTTTGTTGGTTCTTCATGGAAGTTACCCCTTCAGCATTTCGATGTAAATGCTTTAGGGGTTTTACGCATTCTGGAAGCCATTAAAGACTACTCTCCCACTACTCGTTTTTACAATTTCGGCTCTAGTGAAGAGTGGGGCGATGTAGAGTATTCTCCTCAGGATGAAAAACATCCCGCTCGGGCGCGTTCTCCTTATGGAGCTAGTAAAATAGCCGCAAGGCAGATCGTAAAGGTCTATAGAGACTCCTATAAATTATACGCCATCCAAGGATGGAGTTTGAATTATGAATCTGAAAGGCGGGGCGAAGAATTTGTTACTCGTAAGATTACGAAAGGCGTAGCTCGAATTAAAAAAGCAATTGAAGAAGGCAAGGAATTTAAGCCTATTGAATTAGGTAATTTATCCGCTAAAAGAGATTGGAGTCATGCTCTAGATATCGTAGATGGTGTTTGGAAAATGTTAAATCAGCAGGAATATAAAGAAGAAGTCTTTAAGGCAGACTTTCCTGAAAATCTAAGAAGCGGTGTTGGTTTATTTTTCTTTAAAAGTTTTGAGCCTAAAGAATACGTTCTTTCTTCAGGCGAAAATCACTCTATTCGAGAATTTATTGAATTAGCTTTTCAAGTAGCAGGAATCAAAGGAACTTGGAGTTTTAATGGGACACAAGGAAACTATGTTCCACCTGAAAACGAAGTTTATAGATATAGGGGAAATGTTTTAGTTAAAATTAATCCCGAATTTTATCGTCCCGCCGATGTAGAAACTCTTTGCGGTAATTCAGAAACAATAAAAAAGGACTTGGGCTGGAAGCCGCAAATCCCCTTTACTGAATTAGTGAAACGAATGCTAGAAAATGACTTAAATATAGAAGCCTCCAATAGCTCCAAGCCATCGTAACAGTTCTATAACAATCATTACCGCTCCTACGACATTTGCACAGGTCTTAACCCAATCAGGCATAGGAATAACGCTATTTACCAAATAAAGAAGAACACCGATTATAATAATAAAAATTAAAATACTCATACTATTCTTTACACTCTATTTTATGCTTACTCCCGATCAATCCGCTGCGCTACATATGAAAATAACCAACGAACTTTTGAAGCGGGAAGAAATTTATGCGATTGGAAGATTCCAACAAAAGTATCAAATTTATTGTCATCCCCTGAGTCAGGAAACCGAACAAGAGATTAAGCAATTCTTTGAAACTTCCGTTCATCCGATACACCCTCTAGTGTCTTATGAATTGCTAACTTGGGAAGAGTGATAAAATATTTTGTTGACCGAAAAGGTACAGTATGATATAATGAATCTACATACCCAATAATTTTATGCAGTCATTCAAAATCTTACCCCTAGTCGATCTACCTCAATACATCGAAATCATTCTGTGCGAAAATCGAGACGAAATCGAAGAAATTGATCTAACTGGAGCTTTTAGTCCAGAAGATGATGCTCGATTTATTCTGAACACTCAGAGGGATGAGGAACTTGATTTAATTGGAACTATTATTATTTTAGATAGTGGCGCAGAGCGCAATCGAGGTCTAATTATGAATTCAGCAGCACGCGCGGGAATAGCTTTTGGCCGACTAATGATTGGTCTTACCAATAGCCAAGGAGAAGACGCGGAAAATATACTGGAAGAAACAGCAGCCGAAGTAACAGAAGAAATCTATACTCGCGCTTATGATTGTATCTTTGGAGATTAGCGTATAAAAAGTGCAAATAATCAACGAGAGTAATTTCAGATTAGACAAATTAATTCGATTAATTCGATTTTGTCGCCCTCCGTCTGTATTTATCTCTCGAATTATCTTCCGCAATTCGAAAAAGCCTTTTTATGGTTATTTCTTAAAAAATAGCGGAGACATTGTTATAGGAATTGGTCCGTGTAGTTTTTACCCACTTATGATAGAGCGGGAAAACAGCGCGATTAAGCAGGGGTACGAAACTGATTTTTGGATTAAAAGCAAGGAGGAAGCGGTTATTCTTCTATTGTCTCATGAATTGAGGCACTTGCAGCAAAGAACTAATCCTAGACTTCCTAGGATGGGGAAATGTAAAAATTTATATTCCGAATCAGATGCCGATTTATTTGCTTTAAAAAAAATAGCAAGTTGGAGAAAAAAGAAAAATTATGAAAAGTCGAATCGAGCTAGGGAATCTAGTTGAATTCTTATTACAAGATAAGATTGATATCCTTTTTCACCAGAGCAATTGCTTCAATACAATGGGCTCAGGAGTAGCTTTGCAGGTGAAAGAAATATTTCCAGAAGCTTACGAAATGGATTGTCTTACGAAAAAGGGTGATCCTAAAAAACTTGGACAATTTTCTTTTGCCTTTGTCGATGATAAAGCGGAACACGTAATTTGCAATTTGTACGGCCAATATAAATATGGTTCGCCTAGAGATTCAGTTGGCCAACAATATACAGACTACGATGCCTTACGTAAAGCGATGGAAAACGCCCGAGATTGGCTCGTAAAAGCCAATTTATCTGGAAAACGTATTGGACTCCCATTGAATATGGGGTGCGACAGAGGGGGCGGAAATTGGAAAATCGTTTCGGAAATGATTGATTATGTTTTCAGCGACACTGATTTCGAAATTATTATTGTGAAATGGGATGGCTCGCTTATATAACCGTGGAGAAAAAGATTTTTGAGATTCATGCATTGGAGTTTATAGAAGAAAAATGCAAACAATTCCATGCTTTAGCTCTCATTATAGTATCGGGAGCAGCATTCTAACTTTAGACAAACCTTCCGATCTGGTAGAAAATGGATCAGAATCTATAATTAAAATTTGTTTAGACGAAGGGTTAAAAGATTTATATCTAGTCGATAGTGGAATGAGCGGATTCGTTTCGGCTTATAAAAACGCGGACGCGGCAGGCTTAAATCTCCATTTCGGACTTAAGCTAGTTATCTGTAATGATATGAAAGATAAGGAATCTACAGATAGCGAAAGCAAAGTTATCGTTTGGATGAAAAATAGTGCAGGATATGTCGATCTTATCAAGGCTTATTCAATAGCGGCTACAGATGGATTTGCTGAATATCCAAGAATCGATACTGCTCGTTTAGCCGAATATTGGAATGAAGATAATCTAATGTTAACTATTCCATATTACTATTCATTTCTCCATCGTAATATGCTATATAGCGGTAACTGTTTACCAGATTTCTCTTTTACTAAACCTAGACTGCATCAAGAGAAAAACCGTTTAACTTTCAATTTCTTATTAGACGAAGCACTAGATAAATATAGTCAAGCTAATAATCTAGAAATCTTACCAAGTAAATCTATTTATTATCGTAAAAAGAAAGATTTTCTATATTATTTAGCCTATAAATGTATGCAAAATAGGACAACTCTAGAAAAGCCCGAAATGCCGCATATGGCTTCGGATGAATTTTGTTTCGAAAGTTGGCAAGAAGAAAATTCTAATTTCTTGAAATCGACAGGAGAATCTTGTCAAGGAATTCAAGTAGAAAAAGAACGTGACGACGATAAAACTACTTGTTTACATCAAGATCGCGCTTGTTTTTGCGGAAGATAATTAATATTATGCGTCATGTTATAGAAGAAAAAAGAGATATTCGATACTGTTTTCTAGACGTTGAAACTGGCAATTTGTGTTTGCATGAAATTCATAATTTGCCTTGGCAGGTGTCTTTTATTTCGACAATAAATAATCGTATCGAAAAAGAGTATGATTTCATTCTGAAGTGGAAAGACGGTGATTTTTTTATGAGCAAGGGGGCGGCAGAAAAGAATCATTATGATTATGAGAAAGTTCAAAAAGAAGGAGTCGATCCCCTGTCTATGATTGATATTTTGACCGAAGAATTGGAAAAAGCTGATTATATTTGCGGACATAATATTCTTGGACTAGATTCGAATCTTATTCAGGCTTTATACTGCAAGCTAAACAGAAAGCCTATTAATATAGCTACGAAACCTTTAGATACTTTTTCTATAGCTAAAGGAATTCGTTTAGAAAACTTTCCTAAAAACGAAGCTGATTTGATTCCTTGGCAATTTCGAATGTACCATCATTATAAAAAGGGAATGAAAGGTATCAACAAATTGAAACTTGAGGATTTGGGAAAAGAGTTTAATATAGAGCATGATTATTCAACTTTGCATAACGCTTTGAGCGATTTGCATTTGAATATAAAAGTTTTAAATCCATTGAAGCATTCCTTTCACTATACAGGATAATGAGTACATTTACAGAATCATTTTCTAAAATTAATTTATCTAAGGAATTCGCTGGAGTTCGTTTGCCCGAATTGCAGGTAGATGACGCTTTTCGTAAACAAGTTGGAGCAAAGTCTACAGATTCTAACGAGGAATTGTTTCGTTCAATTACCCGAGTAGGATTTCAGGAAAAAGTTAAAAAAGGAATTATATCTAAAGATAATATTCCGAAATATGTAGAAAGAGTAAAACTAGAACTAGAAGTTATTAATAAACTTCATTTTACAGATTACTTTCTTATTCTTTGGGACAGTATAAATTTCTGTAGAATCAAAAATATCCCTATTGGCAAGGGGCGTGGCTCGGCTGGAGGTTCATTGGTATTGTTTCTTCTAGGAATAACAGGAATTGATCCGATGAAATACGATCTTCTTTTTGAAAGATTTATTTCTCCCTCTAGATCAAAATCCCTAGAAATCGATGGTGAACTTTATCTAACTGGTTCTTTGCCAGACGTAGATATTGACGTTTGTTATTTAAGACGCCACGAAGTCATCGAATATCTTGATAAGAAATATCCTAATAGAACTGCTAAAATTTTAAATTTAGCTACTCTAACAGGCAAAAGTATTATTAAAGAATCTGGCAAAATTGTATATGAAAAATCCGAAACTGAAATGCGTCAAATTTCGGATTTAGTTCCAGCTATCTTTGGAAAAGTTCAAGATATTTCAAAAGTTTATAAAGATGACGCTAAATTTAGAGATTGGTGCGATGCCCATCCTAAAGCTTATGATATTGCTCTTCATCTAAGAGATATTATAAGTCATAAGTCTGTGCATGCTTCTGGACTAGTTATTTCTAAAGAAGAAGTAACTCAACTTTGTCCAATTGAATTAACTTCAGAAAATCAGCTTGTTTGCTCATTCAATATGGATGACACGGCAGAATTCATGATTAAGTTCGATTTCTTAGGATTGAAAACTCTTACAATGGTAAGCGAAATCTGTGATTTAGTTGGAGAAAAGTTTGAAGATATTGATTTTGAAGACCCCATTATTTATAAATATTTATCTTCTGAAAATTATTTCTATGGTTTATTCCAACTAGAAGGTGGAACAGCTTTCAAAGCGACCAAACTAATTGAGCCTGATAATATTAACCATTTAGCTGATATTATGGCTTTGGGTCGGCCCGGAGGCATGGCTTTTATTAAAGAATACCGAGAATTCAAAAGTAAAGGAGCAGTTAAAAAAGTTCATCCTCTCTTTGACGATATTCTAGAGCCAACCTACGGCTTCTTGATTTTCCAAGAGCAGATGATGAGAATTATCAATAGACTTGGATTTTCACTGGAAGAAGGCTATGCCGTTGTTAAGATTATCGGTAAAAAGCAAAAAGATAAAGTAGGAGAGTGGGAAGCTAAAATTCGTAAAGCCGGTTTAGATAAAGGATTACCCGAAGAAGTTATTAACTTAGTTTGGAATACTTTAAATGCGGCGGCTGACTATTCTTTTAATAAAAGCCATGCTATCGAGTATGCGGCTTTTGCGGGCGTTACTACCTATTTAAAAGCTAAGTATCCAAAAGAATTCTTTTTAGGCGCTCTCAAGATGTCTAAGTATAAGAAACCTGAAGCTTTAGGAATCATAGTTAGCGAAATGCCTAACTTTGGAGTTAAACTTTTGCCGCCCGATTTCTCAAAGTCTAATGAAGACTTTGAACTTGTAGAAGATGGTATCCGTTTTGGTTTAAGTTCTATTAAAGGTATATCGGATGCGGCCATAGAAAAACTCAAAAAATTCAAATTAGATGGTAACAATAAATTTGAAATGTTTGAATCTGCAAAACAAGCTAAAGTAGGAACTTCTACTCTTTCCAGTTTAATTCAGGCTGGAGCTTTACATGGTTTTGATATTACTAGAACAAAGTTAGTATTAGAAGCCCAACTTTGGAATCTTCTAAAGCCGCGCGAAAAGGCTTATTGCCTAGAACACGGTTCTGAAAATGAATATAATTTAATCAATATGATTAAAAATATTAACTCTTGGACTTCCAACCCCGAAACCGAAGCTACTAATGCTGAAGATTTAGAGCTATTTGGAGATGCCCCTAAAAAGAAAAGCAAGAAAACCGAACCGAAACCACTAGTTCGAGCTTCTCGATTTGAAACGATCAAGCGAGACTACGCTCCTTATAAAAAGATTTATGAACAAAATAGTCAGCATGAAGATTTAACCGCTTGGTATTACGAAAAATCTTTACTAGGATTTTCTTATTCGACTACTCTAAAAAACATCTTTAAAGGCGCGTGCAAGGAAATTATGTCAACAGATGATTTTATTGATATGCCCGAAAAAGCTACGGGTATCTTTGTGGGTACAGTGGAAGAGATTAAATCATCTAAAGCTAGAAACGGGAAAATGTATTCCCGAATTAGAATATCTGACGAACATGGACAACTTATGTTGTTTTTGTGGGAGCCTGATAGGGCTAGATTAATGGAAACTAAAATCTTGCCCAAAGAAGGTGAAATCTATGCCTTTAAAGGCCGTAAATCGGGCGATAGCTTGGCGATTTTCGATTATTCGTGTCAATCGACCAAAATATATATGAAGATGTCCGATCTTAAGGAAAGCAATGAGTAAAGAATTTGTAGGGGTTTTAGAAGCGGAAGAAAGGGGCGAAGAAACTTTTTGGCGGCTCTATATTGGAGATTTCACCAAAAGAGAGTGGAATCACGATCTTTTAATCCCAATCGGAAACAAAGACTATTTAAAAATCTTGAATCATTCTAGACATATAATATGGAGAGGGGAGGTCGGAAAAGCTTCAATTTCTCCCGAGCGATGGGCTAAATTCTTTTACAATAATCACCTTGCTATTTTAACCAAAAATGAATAACGTCTCATTAAAAACACAAAAAGATATTGATTACTTATTGAGTTTCAGTGGGGATGCTATAGCATCTTTATCTCTAGTGAAAGACTACGATATGAAAAAATTAGCTTTTATTATTGATAATTTATTTGGACAATACGGAATATTAGAATTTCAAGAAGTTGCCCCTCCGGAAGAATACACATTAATAAATGAAAAATACAATTAAAATTCCTGAAGAGGAAATGAGAGACATGGATTTCTATGATTTAGAGCAAGTCAAGGAATGGGCAACCAAACATGATTGTCATGCTGTAACATACATTCTACCGAGAGAAGATAAATTCTATAAATTTACTGTGGAATTTAGCTATAACAATGGAATTCAAGTTTATGGAGATACCGAAGCGGTTGAAGTCGAACCTTATGAAAAAGTAATTAAAAGCTGGAAGGTCGTAGAATCATGAATAAAAGCACAATTGAATTAAATAGAGAATCTAATTTCCCGTTTGGATACGGAAAAGTTTATCCCTTGACTGAAGATTCGGAAGAAGTCTTACAAGCTCTTATAGATTGGTCCAAATATAATCTAGAAGCTAAAATATATAAACATAAAGTAAGATTTAACTACCAAAATGATACCGGCGAACCTTACGATTTTACTGGATGGCCGAAAATAACTAGAACGATAGTTACAACAAAATGCGATTTTGTACATTATTTAGATATTTATTGGCAGTAAAAAGAATTAAAAAATATAATGAATAACTCAGTAGAACTTTTAGGATATTATGGTAATGATACCATTATTGCCTGCTCAGCATGGACTTCGACTAGCCGAGATTTGTCAGAAGAAAAAATAGCTCGAATCCCGAAATTGCTTAATATGTTAGCGAAAGAGGGGCATCATACTCCCTTTGAAAAAGCTAACCTGCACTTCCTTGTTAATACAGATATCGCTAGTCACGTTCATCTTTTAAAACACCGAATTGCTTCTATTAATGCTGAATCGGCAAGGTATAAAGAGTTGAAGGAAGACAAAACTTATATCCCCGAAGATTGGCGCGGGATTGAATGTTCAGAATCTTTTAATATACCTTATTCTACTTACGGAGAAGATTGGACTTCGATATTAAGAAAATATACCGATCTAGGAAACTCCCTATACCATGCGGCATTTAAGGATTTAGAACCAGTATTAGGACGAAAACGCGCCAAGGAAAGTGCTCGCTTCTTTAAAACGTATAACTCTCAAATTCAAGCTGATATCCAATTTAATTGGAGAAGTTTCGTTAATTTTTTAAGACTCCGAAATTCTGAAGGCGCTCAGAAAGAAATTAGAGAAATTGCACAAATGATGATTCAGTTAGTTAAAGAAATTCCAGAACAGCCTTTTAAATTTACTATTGAATCTTTCGGACTATAATATGACTATATTTTCACTTGAAGATGTAAATAAGCTTTTATCTAAAGCTATTCGAAAAATTAGAGACGAGAAACTATCTTTTACCGAGGACGATATATATATCATTCTCGGTAAAGAAGAAATAGAACAAGTCAAACATTGGGCTTATAGTGTTCTCTATGTAAAAAATTCAACCAATCATTATAATATTAATGGAACTGGACAAGGACTTGATATATTTCGAAATTTTAATATAAATTTAATTGAAAGTTCTGAAGAATCTCAACGAGATGTTTGTTTTATGGTTAGATAATATGAAAATAAAAGAAATATACGAAGATGAGGGTTATAAAATGTCTCTAGAAATTCAAGTTAACGGAAAAAGAGAGTTAATCTTTAGTGATGGTGAACCTGAAGATAATAATTTAGGTAGAAATTTTAACGATTGTTACTCTATTATAACTCTAATAAAGCAGGCTTATGAAGCGGGGAAATCTGGAGAAGAACTAATCATAGAATCAGAATGAAATTAGAAGATTTAATATATGTCGAAGGTCGAGGCGAAGTTCAAATTGCGCGTATTTATCCAGAAGACAAAAAACCTATTCGAGGCGATAAGATTTTGGTACAGGGTGTTGAGAGGGAAATCGCGGGTATAGAGCAATTTCGTACAACTTTTTCGCCCGTATATCCAGTTACAGTTGGTCTGCTTTTGAAAAGCCTACCTAAAAAGAATAATAAAATTGAATCTTAGGGCTAAGAAACTACAGATTATTATGAGTAAAACTTACACTTATCCAGATGTTGCTTTAGAAGGAGATACTATGGTTCTTTCTGGCGGAGACGCTCCTGAAGCCATTCTGATCGTAGATTGGCAAGATGACCATTTCGATATTAAAAATGCTTTTTTAGACTTCGAAGAAGTCCCTCAATCTACAATAGATATTTACTTTGAATTTGGTTCAAAAAAAACTGCAAATTTAGTAATTCAAGATTAAATGGACGAAGAGCAAAATAATAAAATAGTACAATTCATTAATGGGTCGCCGTTTTTGGTGGGCCTTCTCTACGATTTAGATTTATTACCCGAACAAGTAGAAAAAGATAGCAAAGATTATAATCGAATGATTACTATTGCTATGGCTTTTAGAGAATTCGATCCTAGGGAAATGCAAAGATGAAAGTTGCTATAATTGGTTCTCGAAATTTTGATAATTACGAATTTTTTAAAAATAAAATATATCATTATCTTAATTTATACGATGTCTATGACCGAGTTTTCGTTTCTTTTGTTTCTGGCGGAGCTAAAGGCGCTGACTCGATGGCTGAAAAATTAGCTAAAGAAGTCGGAATAGAATGTATAGTTCATAAACCTGATTGGGATAAATTTGGGAAAAGAGCGGGATTTATTCGCAATTTAGATATTATTAAAGAATCTGAATTAGTAATTGCTTTTTGGGATGGCGTTTCCAAAGGTACTCAAAATTCTCTTCAACACGCTAAAAAACTAGGAATAGATACAATTATTATTTATATAAATGGAAAATAAATCATTTACATGGTGCGTTAGTGACGATAAACAAATAAAAGGCTTTTTCGGGAAATACCGATGGCTTTCTAATTTTACGTGCGCTCCGATTCTTTTCAGGGGAACTATATTTGGTTCTAATGAAAATGCTTTTCAAGCAGCCAAGACTTTAAATACGGATTCTGAACATCTTTTTCAAGAATTTGCTCTTATGACGCCCGAACGAGCAAAACAAATCGGACGAAGAGTATCTTTATCTGAAAATTGGAATATTATAAAATATGATATAATGCTTGAAATTAATAGGGCTAAATATGAAATTCATCCCGATTTATACGAAAAGCTAATCAAAACTGGCGACCGTTATATCGAAGAGACGAATAATTGGGGTGATAAAATTTGGGGCGTAGATGCTTTTACTGGAGAAGGTAATAATGGCTTAGGAAAGATACTTATGGGGTTGCGCGACGAATTCCAAGGATATGAAAAAAGTCAAATGGAACTTTTCATTTGATCTTTAACGTCACGAATTTAAAGAATAGAAACAAACATTTTATGAATGAAGAGAATCTAACTAAAGAGCAAAAACAAGAACGGGTCTATAATTTAACTGTCGAACTCAGGGATATGGAAGCCAAAAAAAAGTCTGTTAGCCGAAGCTATTCAGAAGAAGTTAAGAGACTGAAAGCCGAAATTAAAGATTTGGTTAAAGAAGATCAGCAAACTTTTGAAATTGCATAATGGAAAAACAATATACTCTTAATACTCACGTAATTATAAAAGAAGGACTGGATGGTTTTTCAGAACCGAGAATCACTTTAGATATTAAAGGATCGGAAAATATTGCCCATATTTTGAGTATGGAAAATCCGGGGCAGGCTGGAGAATCTGCTTTAAGTACTTTTTCGGTAGGGACTTATAACATAACAGGTTCTTTAGAAGAAATCTTCCTGAAGGGAGTAAAAAATTTAGCGATGCCTATTTTAGCTCTTAAATTAGGAAAAGATTTTAACTATAATGATAATATATTAAAAGAAAATCTTAAAAAGCTATACCAACTATTAAATTAATTTATGACAAACAACACCAATAAAGTAAACGCGAAAGCGCCATCGAAACCCGCAGGTAAACCCCCGTTCCCGCCTAAAAAGCCTTCTCCTAAGGCCAAAGCAGCGGCAACAAAAGCCCCCGTAGCAATCCTAGCAACTCTAGTATCACCGAAGGGCAAAGAATACCAAGTATCTAATATTTCAGCCTTCGCGAGAAGGTTTAATCTAGAACGCTCGGCAGTTAGTCGGGTGGCTAGCGGCCAAAGACCAAGCCATAAGAACTGGACACTTAAACAGGGTTAATTAAACAAATCGGGCCGAAGGAAACTTCGGCCCTTTCTATTTTATGAATAATCATCGGTGGTCAGACGTAAGCTATCACGGCTCTCCCTTTTACCAATGCGATTTTTGTGGATTCTATAAACACGATAAAAAAGTTTCCTCATTACCGTGTAAAAAAGCCCAATCCTTTCTGGATAGAGAGCGGCAGGAAAAAATAAATAAAGAACGGTCGGAATATCAAAGCATGCTAAGAGAACGGAAACGTTGGATTTATCTAAAAAATAAATACGGAAAAGCGGAAGATGAGGTTTAATTTTCTTGATTTCTAATTTCTCCAAGCTATAGAGAATAACAATACAACTCAAGGAAAGCGGGAATGCCATGAAGACCCCGTAACTCTAGCAAAAGACCTTCTAGGGGCCATTACAGCCCGTTATGGCACCAACGCACTAGACACTGTGCGGCCAAAAACGAGAGGGTGAAAATCCCTTAGCGATTCAAGCGTACCGCTGAGTTACCGAAAGGTAAGGCTCATTCATTCCTAAGTATATTAGGTGGTTTCATGCTATTAGTTTTCCAGTAAAAATGAATGTTTGTGAGTGTCCTGACCCCGGATTCCTTCTGTCCATTATCTGCTCCTCGCGATACAAATTTAGGCTTCAAAAACGTTCAGCATAACAAGCTCTTCTTCGGAGGGCTTGTGTACGCCGCTATATTCCTTAAAAATGTTAGCATATAAGAGTAATTCAATAGAAACAATTAATACAAATGGATCATCAATTTAATAAAACCGATCAAGATTATGTAATGGGAATAGCTAGATTAAAAAACTTAATTGTTAGTGCTCTAAAAGAAGATTCTAATTTAACAGTTAATTCTCTTTTTCATTCTGATATCTGCCGACATACTACTCATACTCGTACAGCGGTAGCTCTGAACGAGCTTAAAGAGCAAGGAATATTAATTATAACTAAAGATTACCATATTCACTTGTGCTAAAAAATTTTAAATCTATAAAAGAAAAAGAAGATGCCTACATATCTACCTAGCTTATCTCTCCAGAAGAGAATTCGAGAAAATTTACCCGATGTTCAAGATCGTAAAAGCGAATCTTCTGAAGATAGCTTTTATAATCATATCATTGAAATAAACTCTCGATATTTGGTTCACGCGGGCGAATTAGCATATGTCGGAGTAGATTTTGACGAGACTTTAACTGAAACAAATGGTTTGGGAGAATTTGAAGCTAATCCCGGTAAACCAAAGCAGGCTATAGTCAAATTAGTACAAAAACTAATTAAAAAAGGTATCACAGTTAAAATCTTCACCGCCCGAGTAGCTTATGCTCCGAAAAGTTTAAAAGCAGTTGAAGCATGGTGCGAAAAATATATTGGCCAAGTTTTACCAATTACTAATGTTAAAGAGGCTGGAATGTTTTGCTTGCTTGATGATAAAGCTTTTAATGTAACCAAAGAAGGCAAAATTTTACACGGAAAATAAAATATTAAACTAATGAATATTGAAAGAAATGAATCGGGTGATGTAACGCTCGACCCCAATAGAGAGAAGTATGGTAACTTCAATGGTCTTAATCCTGCTGAAGTAGAAAGGTTAGCTCTATTAGCCGAAGAATGCGGCGAGGTTGTTCAAATTATTGGTAAAGTATTAAGACATGGATACGAATCTACTCATCCCAACGGTGGACCTACGAATAGAGAATTATTAGCAATGGAAATAGGAGATTTATTTTTTATAATCCATTTAATGTGCGCCAAAGAGGATATTAGTTTTTCTGAAATAGTAAAAGCTGAAGACAATAAAGCTAAAAAAATAAACAAATATCTACATCATAATACGGTAAATGAATAGAAACGAACACCCCCTATGAAAGAAAATAGACCTTGGCAAGACTGGGCGTTTTTATTCGGGACTCTATTCTTTGATTGTTCGGCTGTAGTATCTCTACTTGACGTAAATACTAAAATTCCACTGTTCTCCAGCCTATCCAACTCCCTTATTTGTTACATTCTAGCTTATACTGAAAAGACTTTAAATTTAAAGCTGGGTTCTTTGGCTACATACTTAAACGCATCTATTTGGTTATTAATTGCTATTTTTAGACATTAAAATTTATGAATCATAAATGTAAAGCTCCCCAAGTTTTTATCGAAGTATATGATGAAACTATGGAAAATGCTGAAGTCCACCCGAAGAACGGAGATATTACTGGAATGATTTTATGCAAAACTCGTTGTACAGCTTGCGGAGAAATTTATCTAGATAAAGTACCTTTTCTAAAATTTTCTAAAGACGAAGAACTTAAACAAGAATCTGATGAAGACTATAAAGATAGTTCTAGCGATGATCCCGAAGATGAGGAAGATGACGATGGTGAAGGCTTTGAAGGTGAATGGAACTAATACACTAAATTTCTTGATTTTCGCTAAAAAAAGACTATATAATATTAACAACCAACTAGATTAAATACACATTATGGCATTAGGACGCAAGGGGGGAACCTCAAATTTAACACTATATATCCTTAAATTAAAGACTAAGGATAGCAATGGTCAAAACGTTGACCCTTTCTTTCAAATTTCCTCGAAAGAGGATGGAAAATGGACAGTTTCAGAAAAAACAGAGACTTCGGTTTCGGGTAAGTTATTTAAAGTAGAGCCAAGGGTAGGCGAGTTTCAAGGAGAACCAATTCTAAGTTCTCAGGTCTTCCTTAAAGACGGCGAAGAAGCCTATCTATTAGATTTGAAGTATACAATGCTTTCAAGAAGCATTATTAATTCACTATTGAATCTATCTGACTTTAATAAGGAAGTAGAAATTTCTCTTTACAAGAATAAGAAGGGGTATCCAGCCGCTTCGGTAAGAGCTAACGGTTCTTTGGTAGATTGGAAATATGGTTTGGATGAGCTTCCTCAACCAGAAAAGGTAAAATTTAAGGGCAAGGAAATGAGTGACTTTTCTAAAGTAGATGCTTTTTTCCAGAAGGAAGCTAAAGAATTAGGAGATAGATTGTCATCCTCAGAAAATGGGGATAACTCGGATGTCGCGGAGGGCACTGGTGGAAGTCTAGCGGGAGTGGATAGGACTGCTAGCTCCACCAACTACGCCGATTCTGACGACGAGGAAGAAGATAAGCCATTGTTCTAGTAGGGCTGTAATAAGCAATGGTAAACTGAGCGTGGTGGAGGAAACTTCTCCACGCTCTTTCTTTTATGGGGTAATTAATGATGGAAGAAATTAAGAAAAAAACAGTAGTAGTACACTCAAACTTTTGTGGTTCTAAAACAGGATTTGGGCGGAATTCTAGAGAATTATTAACTCAGCTATACAAAACTGGTAAGTATAATCTAATTGAATATGCCGCTGGCTTGAAGTGGTCTGACCCCGCTTGTCAAAGAGTACCTTGGAAATGTTTCGGAACATGGCCTGATAACGATCAGGAAATTGCTCATTTACAGCAACATCCAAATAAAGAAGCGATGTTTAAGCAAGTGCAATACGGCGCTCATAATATTGATAAACTAATTCTTCAAGAAAAACCGGATGTATATATCGGGGCAGAAGACATTTGGGCATTTCACGGTTATTGGAATAAGAAATGGTGGGATAAAATTACTAGTGTTATTCATACAACTCTAGATAGCTTACCTATTCTTAGTCAAGCTCTAGAAGCTGCCGAAAAAACTCCTAATTTTTTAGTTTGGGCTAAATTTGCTGAAGAGGCGATGAAGAAAGCTGGACACGAAAATGTTCGAACTGTGCACGGTGCTATCAATATTGATAAATTTTATAAATTATCAGAATTGAATAGAAGAGAATTAAGAGAAAGAAACAAAATTCCACTAGACTCTTTCTTGATCGGATTCGTGTTTCGAAATCAGTTAAGGAAAAGTGCTCCTAACCTAATTGAAGGATTTAAACTATTTCAGCGCCAGCATCCAGAAGCCAAAGCCAAACTTCTTTTACATACTCATTGGGAGGAGATGGAACAAGGTTGGGATATCGCCAAGTCTATTAAAGAACATAATGTTGATCCTATCGACGTATTAACTACATACATTTGTCGTAATTGCGGAGAATATGAAGTTAAAACTTTTACTGGATTCGATGCTGATTGTGGGCGTTGTGGTTGCAAACATAATCAAAGACCGGGTAGCCCCGAAGATCGCTCTTGTCAAGTTACTACAAGCATTCATTTTGGAGTAAGCGAAAAACAACTTAATGAAATTTATAATTTAATGAGTGTATATGTTCATCCTTTTACTTCGGGTGGACAAGAAATTCCGATTCAAGAGGCAAAACTAGCTGAACTTATTACTCTAGTAACTAATTATTCTTGCGGGACAGAATATTCAACTATAGAGTCTGGAGGTATGCCTCTAGAATGGGCTGCATATCGCGAGCATGGCACTCAATTCATCAAAGCTACAACTTACCCAGCTTCTATTTCTAAACAGCTTTCTAAAGTATTTAAGATGCCCAAAGACAAGAGTAGGGAAATGGGCAAAACCGCTAGAGAGTTTGTCGTTGAAACTTGCGGGTCTAAGAATGTCGCTAAGATTTTTGAAGAATTAATTGACAAAGCTCCATTCACCGAATGGGACTTTAACGTAGAAGAGCCTACTTGTGATACTTCTTTTGCTATTCCCGATATTGCAGATAATAGAGAATGGGTTACATCTTTATACAGAGGAATTTTAAAAAGAGAGCCAGATGAACAGGGATTAAATACTTGGATTACTGATTTGGAAAAAGGTCGCCCGAGAGTTGATTCGAATAACGGGGTTTATAATTTCTTTTTAGAAGAAGCCAGAATTGCAAATGAAAGAAACAATCCAATTCAATTGGACGATTTTTTAGAAAATACTGGAAAGAAAAAGGCAATTATGGTAATCCCGAAATCTTTAGGAGATTGTTTTCTTATTACGTCCTTGTTTGAATCATTCAAGGAAACATATCCTGACTATGATCTATATATATCAACTAGCCCCGAATATTTCGAGATTTTCGATGCCAACGAGTATGTATTTAAATGTATTCCATATACGCCAATTATGGAAAATGAATTATATCTAATTGGCCAAGGAGATCACCCCGGCTTTTTTGATATTGCGTTTTTACCTCATATTTTAACTCAGAGACAATTAAATTATCTCAGAAACGGGAATGATAAAATTGCCTTTAACATCAGAAAATAATTATATAGTATATGAGTATCACAAAGAAACAAGTCTATCATCTGATAGAAGAGGAAATAGAATATCAAAATTCTAAATTAGGGCAAGCTCAAGACCAATATCGAGTAGCTGATTATCTAGTGGCAATGCAAGCTCATTTCAATGATGCTATTTTAGCTTTAGGAAAAGGTAATTACGATTTGGTAGCTTTGGGTCAATTTAGAAAAATCGTTGCCGTTGGAGTTTGCGCTATTGAAAAATTTGGAGCACCGCCTAGAACTTCTAAATAATGAAATTAATCGAAGCATATGCAGCTAGTTCTGGTTTGCAAATTGGGAAACCTTATCTTTATGAGAAATTTTTCCCGGTTCCTTTCGAGAATTATATCGTATTGCATGCTGGCGGCGGGATGCTAGCTAAACAATATGAATATTATTCTGAGGTAATTTCTCTATTAAGACCAATTTTAAGTAAAAATGGAATAGAGATTTTACAGATTGGCGGGAAAAATGATTCCTACGTTCATCAAACTGTCGATTTAAGAGGAGTAACTTCGATTCATCAAAGTGCTTATATTATAAGAAATGCTAAGTTATTATTGGGTAATGATTCTTGTAATGTCCATATTGCTAGCGGGTATGATATTCCTATCGTTGGTCTTTATGGTTCGACAACTCCCGCTAATCATGGTCCCGCTTTTTCGTCTGAAGGAAAAACGACTTTATTAGTAGGCGATCTAAGAGGTAAAAAAGTTTCCTATATGGAGCAAGAAGCTGACAAGGTAATTAATAGAATTAAGCCAGAGGAAGTCGCTAAAGCCGTTATTAAACACTTGGGTTTACCGGATCAAATAACTAGAGAGTCTATTACCTTTGGGAAACAATATCATATTTATAATTTAGACGTTATTCCTAATTGCATTCTATCTCCAGATATTTTTAAGGAATTAACTCCTAAAATGAGGATGGATTTAGAATTTAATGAAGATTATTTAGCAGCTAATCTAAGAGTGCGGCCTTTTGTTGTTTTGAGTAATAAGCCGATCAACCTTGATCTTCTAAAATTTATGAAAGGGAGCATTCGTAGTTTAGTATATTTAATTGAAGACGGCTATTCTGTAGATTTCATTGATAGTGTACGAAGAACTGGAATTAATTATATTCTTTATACTCTATTAGAAGGCTCAGAATTAGCTCAAGCTAAATTAGATTTCTTTGATTTCGGCCTGATTTCTGAGGGTAAAAAAAGAGGAACAGAAATTCTTGAGAATCATCCGCATATAACTAAAGACAGTAAATACCGAACGAATAATTACCTTTTGAGTGGAGATAAAATTTATCTAAATAAAATTAGATGGCAAGAAAATAAATCTGTCGATAGTTTTATGGATAACACTGATACTGTTAGTCTAATTCCCGAGTTCTTTGATTATTCTGAGAATTTTTACATCTTTAACGAATAAATATTATGGCCCGAAAAAAGAAAGACGAAGAAATACTATCTGAGCTTACTGGAGTTAGTCAGGAAGACGCGATAGAAAGTATTAAAGCTGCGAATCAAGCTTTTTCTAAAGAGAAGGTGGATTCCGATCACCAAGAACAAGAAATTAACGATTTAAAGAAAATTGCCGAAAACAACGAAAAGGTATCTGGTCCAGAATTAGTTAATAAAATAGCAAATTCTAACATAGCTTTCGAACAATCTAATAAAAGATTAGCTAAACTCATCAAAGGAATATCAGAGACAGATTCATTGATTAAAAATCCAGATGGATCAGTTAATTGGCGCAAAATGATCAAACCAGAATTCATGGTTTTTAATTTACAATTTAAAGATAAAATTGAAAAAGAATATGGTAAACCTATTGGAGAACTAACCGTAGATGAAGTCGATGATAAGTATCTGTTACTTTTACTTGCGGGAATTAAAGAAGTAGCCAAACTGAGAGGTTTCAAAAGTGTTAAATATCCTCATGTTCACGCTGAACCTACTTTCGTATCTGTTCATTGCGAAATTGAATGGGACGAACTATATGATAGTGAAGGTCTTTTCGTAGAACCTTCTTTTATTCAAGGCGATGGAGCGGACTGCACTCCAGCTAATACTGACGGATTTGGAAAAAATTTCCTTACCGCAATAGCTTTTAATAGAGCCTTTGTCAGAGCGGTAAGAACGTCTCTAAATATTCACGTTACAGGAAAAGACGAAATTAGTCCTGCAATTAAAATGGATTACGCTGACGGAGATAAATCTGTGAATCCAACTACTCCGAAAAGTGTTCTGAAAAGTAAGCTAGATAAAATGGGGAGGTCTTTCGAACAATTCAAAGACTGGTGGGCTAAATCTTACGATCATCCCGCCGCTTTAGAATGGAATTCTATTAATGATATTCCAGATAGTTACGGTTGGACCATTATCGGAGAATTCATGAAGCTGGAAGAGAAAAAAGGTAAAAAGGTATAAGGAAATTAGGGCCGAGAGCAATCTCGGCCCTTTTACTTTACATATACTCCGAAAATACGGAGATAGGATATTTTGAAGGAATCCCCTGAAGGCATAAATCTTGTAACATCAAATTAGTGTTTACGAATTGTTTAAGTACATGACCGCTAGCATCTATTTCAGCCAAAGGAACATTTGCAGATACTTGTCTTTTCTCTAATCTGGGTTTCGTTACTTCTCCTTTATCTACCAACTTAGCACTTACTAATTCGGGCCATTCTGTTGCACAGCTAATGAAAGCTGTTAAAGGAACGTTCGCTCTTTCTTCACAATCTACACAAGTAACCCCACTTTTATCCGTGCTATCATCGAATTCTTTTTGAATATCTTCCACTCTTCCTGTGGGAAAACATACGCTTAACCAAATTTTTAAAGTTCCGCTAGAATCCGTAGGGAAGAAATCTTTTAAAAATATCGGTTTATTTAGGCCGTAAATTCTCATTACTGACGATTTCTTCTCTGTCTCACAGTCTACTTCAGAAAATTCTGTTTGAGTAGGCCCAACAAAGCTCGTTATCCCTGTCGAGCCCGCCATAGCAAAAGAATAATTACTGTACAAGGTCGAACCAGAGAAAATTTTTACAGCTAATTCTCCTGATTGGGTAATTTTTGGAAAACTAGAGTCTCCAATAAAAAAATAACTGGATGTGTAACCCTTCCCCTGCCCGTTTAGTCCATCGGCATCGCAAGGACATTTCCCTTGGAAACTTCCCGCATCTACTCCTGATTTAATTAAACCAACGATTGCTTGGAAAGGGGAAAAGGTAGAATTCTCTATACCACCGCCTCTGGATTTGAATAAATTATATGGCATATACTAAATAAGTGTTATGTATTGACTATTATTAGGGTCGGAAAAATCTAAGGTATCTTCAGCGTACCCCGGTATATTATCTTGATCAAAAGCGAACCCTCCACCAATATATATCTCCTCGTAATATCCTGCTGCTGAATTTATACCACTTAAAACTAAACGAGCTACGTCAGGAACTCTAGAATCTTGAGCATTATACGCTACTTGTATATAAATATTATTCGTATTATTACTAGAAATAGAATATGGAGATAAAAATCCCGAAACCCCATAATAATTACTATCTTTATAACTAGTCATATTGAAATAATTCATACCAGTATATAAATTCCAAGTATCCTGAAATCTACGTTGAGTATCTAGGACTAAACCACTACCGTAAATACGTCCTGTAGAAGGGAGAGAATAAACGCCGCTGTTATGAACATAACCTGAATAATGTCCAGTTAATAGAGTGGATACACTAATTCCGCTTCCTAGACCAAGCAATCTACCTCCAGATATCCCCGAAGAGACAGCCATAGTTCCATCATTATCGGTATCCACCTGTAGTAATAAATTACCCGAAGTTGTAGAAATCAAAGAGCCCAATCTAATAGTATTACTATCTATTTTATATCCTGTTACTCCGTGTCTTCCAGTATTAGTATTTAGATAATTTACTAGACTATCAATGGAATTATAGTGGAATCCATACACAATACCAAATCTATTAGTATTAACGTATAAAATATCGCTTGTTACAGCAGATAACGGAGTATTATAATAGATATATCCCGTGGAAGGGATGAAACTAGTAGGCTGAGTAGTATAAACAGTATTTAAATTTTGAGTAAAATCTTGATTTATAAATAAAGACCCAGAACCATTATAAATAGTTCCTGAAATTGGAGCAGAAATAAGCCCAGACACCGGCCCAGAGTATCCCGAAGTATTAACATAGCCTTGCCCTCTTATTTGTTTAACTACCGATAAGTATCCAGTGGCCCATGCGAATTGATAAGCATATCCGCTAATATTCCCGGTTATTCCTAAATTAAATCCACCACCTTGTCCACTCCCTAAACCAGTAATAAAAGTTGATAAATTACCGCTTCTACTTATGTATCCGCTTAAATTTGCTGAATACGGAGCACTGATTGGAATTTGCAAATAAGTACTTCCAGAACCGCTAATGTGTTGTAGAATAGGTACAACTAATAATTCTCCAGAATTAGAAAAGAATTGTCCAAAATAATTAGCAGACGTATTTATCGGAATAATATTAGGACCAAATAAGGATATATTATACGGAGTCGGAGCAGGTAACACTCCAGAGACATTAATATCTAAATCGATATTTCCGAAATTTGTATAAATAGTATTTGATAATGTATATCCGGCACCGAGTCCAGTGCTATTAATAGACACTATAAACATCCCACTACTATTTGAATTTATAGTTGAAGGGGGCCAAGAAACATTAAAAGTATTAATGTCTCCGTTAAAGCTACCTGAATAAATTTTAATAGGATCACTATCTAAATTTCTAAAATATCCGGTGAAATAACTACCAGTTGCATTAAAGATGATATTATCAGAATAGATGTAATTAGGAACATACCCAGCTAGGGTATATGAAAAATCATCAATTTCTTCAGAAGTTATAAAAATTAAAGAAGTTGATTTACCAGAAAATTTAGAATCACTAAATATTACAGGATAATCATTAACGTATAAATCATAAGCTGTTAAGGATACATTTAGATCAATAGAAACTGGCTGTCCTATTGGATAGGTTGAGACGAATCTTTGAGAATTATCTAGAATCTTCCCATTCTTTAAAGAAACTCCGCAATATCCAGAAGAGCCCGATAGCCCCAAAAAACAGTTCGTTGTTGTATCCGGTACGGTAAAGCTGGTTTGTACTGAGAAATTACCAGCCTGAGGGTAAAACTCTCTATAAATACCGGATGTTACGATCATTATGAACTAGAGTTGCTGCTGTTTCTGTTGGGCGCGATGAATTGGTAATCAGCTTTGAGTTTCTCATTTCTCTGAATAAATTGAGATTTGAGTACTTCATCGCTGATTGGCATCATTAATCTAGTTCCTAAATTGTAAGTAGACTGAATTCCAGAATCATCCATAGAAATTTCAATTCCCATTAATCCATCTGCAATTTTGGGAGCTTTAATTAAGTTTACACCTTGAATTGTAAATGTTTTACTCATAAGAGGCTGATCAAAAACATAATCTAAATTCTGAGCAAAGATATTGTGGAATTCCTTAATTTTAGCTAGATTGTATCGGCAACTATTCTTTTGATTAGAAAATATGGCAATATCATCATCCGAAATGTCTCTTTGCACTACTTTAATACCAGCTACCTTGCTACTGGTTTTAGTATGGCTCATATTATTACTTTGCAGCTTATCTGGATAATGTCTAATTGTTTTGGCTTTTTCTACAGCAACTCCATAAGGAGAGAAAGACGGTTCAAAATAAGAAAAGATAGCTTCAGGAGTTTTAAAGCTTACGCTAAAACAAGTATTAGTAATATTACCTATCTGACTGCATCGAATATCAGGATATTTATACAGAACTCTTCCTGTTAAATCGAATTCATCTTCATATTGAGTAATAATAGGACTTCCATTGAAAGGAGTACCTGCACTATTCGATACGTTAACAGCATTTCCTTTAACAACTTTAAAATCATCTTTTCCAATTGCTCTACCAATAAAAATAGAAATTTTGCTTCTATCTAAATTTTTGTCAATAGGAGCATTCATTAATTCAGTTACTTTTCTAGGAACGAACTCCCCATGAGAATTATGTTTCTGTTCTAGTTGGTAAGAAGCATGTTTTTGAGCAGCTTTAATTAATTGCGGGTTTTTGATAGCATCTTTTGGATCGGTACTTTCCTCTCCATCCTCTCCATCCTCTACCCCATTTTGACCAGGAGTAGGATAAAACAATTCTCCTTGTTTCTCCGCAATCAAAAGTTTAAACATTCTCGCTCTTTGCCCAGCGGTATCGGCTGAGGCACTCTGTCTTAATAATCTAAGCCATCTAGAAAACGGAAGATTAGACAAAGTATCAGCATCCCCATTATCAGAAATACCAGGATTATTATAAAATGTAACTTGTCCCCCACCTCCATCATTTAAGATATTATAATTAATTCTTTTATCATTCGTTCTAATTTGGATATTACATACTTTATCTTCGTAAAAAGTATAATCTTCGAAAAAGTCCTTATCCTTCGGATTATTCATATCGGGCTGATAGATATAAAATCTCCCCATAAATTCTTGAGCATATTCCAACTCCTCGTTATAATGAGCGGATTGGAGCAAAGGTTCATGTAATCCAATATAAAAAAAGAAATCCTCTACATTTTTTGTTAAACCATTAGCGACAGTCCATTGATCCTCTGCTGTAAGCAACTCAAAACACATTTTATACTTTTCGTTCGCTTGAATTTTTGCTTGTACGGTAGCTAAAGCAGCGTTAGGCGGAGAAGAAACTAAGAAATCAATGTTGCTTGTCGGGTCCGGATTTAAAGGAAATCCATTAGGCGCATATAAGCCTTCCGAAGGTTGCAAAGAACTTGATCCTAAACCTCCAGTTTCTAGACCACCTCCAGGTCCTCCAACAGAACTATCCGTATCGTTCAGCATAATTGGAGTACTCAAAATCGTTAAACCTAATTTAGGTAAGTCTTTTCCAATTACATAATCACTAGCTGATCTTAAACTATAGAAATCATAGTAGTACCATAAATCTCTAAGATATGGGCTATATCTAGCTAATCCTGCCGCGACACTTGGAATATCATTTGAAATTCTTAACTCAGAAGAAATTCCACTAGTTTTCGTGTCGTAAGTTGGCAATAGAAAATATCTAGCGTCTTCACATAGGAAATCAGAATGACTACCCGGACGCTCATAATATGTAGATAGAATTCGATCTTCAGTTCCTTCGATTGAATATTCTTCTTGATAAGCGGTTAGATTTGGACAAAAACTAGAAACATTTGAACTTACTTGGATAGTTCTTCTTAAATCTAGAAATTTAATAGTTTCATCCTCCCAATAAAAAATCATTCCGAAGTCAGAACACCATTGATTTAAAACTTCTCTCACAGTACCAGTGTAAGTAGCTCTATACTTAGGGTTTAAATCTATAGGCTCTTGTATTTTAAAAATTTTTCTTAATTCTATTAATAGCTCTGAAAAATTATAACTTACAGGGAAAATAGCATATTTGTTAAGTTCTTGACAGTCAATTTCTACTTTAGCCGCGTCTCTGTTGGCTGTATTCTTACAAGGATGGCACTCGTCTGCTAAATCGGGAATAGAGTCAATCTTTCCATCGAAATCTTTATCACAGGGATGAATTTCCCGACCTACGATAATGATGTTATCTCTAGTTATGATTCCCATCCTTTTGTAAAGGCCCACTTCATATCTATCTAATTTTACAGAAGTATCGGAAAAGCTTAATTCTATTAATTTAGAATCTGGTTCTACTATATATTTATAACTTTCCAGAAACATATTAACCGAAATATTAGTTCCTATTTGTACTGGATATACCCTACTATAATTCAAATCATTCGGACTTATAGAATAAGAACCATCTTCACTTACAATATTGGCAGTTATTTTGGATTTACCCTGCCCCATTGCAATATTATAGTTTAAACGGTATAAATAACCATTAAACAACTTTCGGTTAGGATTATTTCCCTTTCCGTCGATTGTAATTGAATCTATATATTTGATTGCCATTGTTTTACCTATATTTAAAAATCATCATTAAACATAACGATATTGTTCGTCGGAAAAATACCTACTTTAGATAAAGGGTCTATATCTGATACCTCGATATAATCTTCATCCAAATTCTGTCTCAATCCATTTAGCCATACTTGAGAAGTACCTCTAGTAAATTTCGTTTGTAGTCCCGATAAATTATGAGCCCCGCTTATTAACTGATCCGAAAAAGAATTTCTAGGAGCGATCATAAGCATTCCACTCATTCCTTCATATAATGGATTTCCTGTTTGAAAAACTATATTTCCTGTGCTCGGAATATAATCTACGTTTATAGAAAGTTTAACTCCTTCAAAAAAAACCAAATCAGTCAAAGCATTATTGGCTTGGGTTTGAGAATGGCTAGTTATCCCATCATGAGAAAAATTAAAATTATATGAATAGCTACTCAAAGGATATGAGTAATTATTATCATATACTAGATTGTCATCAATAGTATAAAATCTGTTAGAGAAAAATTGGCTTCCGCTAGGAACGAAATTTCCCGTTAAAGAATAAATTGGATCGTAATATGTACCGTCAATTTGATAACCAGAATGAGGAACTTGAGCTACACCATTCAGAAAAGCCATCAAAGCCCCAGAAATAGGGCCAGTACCGTAAAATTCTTGAAAAGCACCGTCATATATAGCATCAATATTTAAAGAATTAATACCGACTTGTCCAGTTACCGCATATACATCGAAAGCGTCTCCAGAATCCGTTTCTCCGAAAAAAGCCAAGCGATTCATTCCCAAGGACGAAAGATAAGAAGAATTTATTACTGGAATTCCCGTACCCGTTGAACAGATTCCTTGGAATAAAGATTGAATTTCAGTCGGGCGTATAGAATCATTAATTAATAAAAAATTATGCATTACTCCACTGAAATTAGTCAAATGAGCATAAGCTGGAGCATCAGGAGCACCACCGACAGACCAATTATTTGAATTTAGAAAACCCTTGTCTGAAACTTCAGCCTTATAACTTTCAGATAACTGAGTATTAGGATTTAAATAATCGAAATAAATAGATTGTCCTATTTTACTTAAAGCTACTACATTTTTATTAGCTAATACGGTCGGACATTCTAAAACTACTGGACCATTTTCATCATAGCTCTCTACGAATAATCTGTTAGAAGCGGTAACTCCAAAAGCAAAACCAGATTTAATTTGACCATCACTAAAAGAACTGAAAAGCACCGCATCGGTTAATGAATGTTTTTGAAAAGAGCAAATTATACTCCAGTTATTCAAACCTCCAGTAGAATTGGATACTCTCAGATATGAGTTACCATCAAAAGCTCCATTTATTATAGTATCTCCATATCCGATACCAGAGCTATATGGATTCGCTCCAGAAACAGAAGGCAGTACATTCCCAACCATACCAGAAAAATTATAAAACACCTGCCAAGCATAACTCGGCAAGCCATTCGCTTCGTAGTAGTAACTAACGGAGTTTGAACTCATAATCCTTTTACCTTGTGGATTTCTCCACGTTTAATTTACACTTAAAAGGAACAGTCTAGTTATTTTAGAGACAAATTATTGATATTGGTATAGTTGCTCGGAGATGCTACTAAATTATTAGGAGATTCGGCTGACCAAGAAAAATCGAAAGAAATAGAATCTGAACCAGTAGCGATTGTATATTTTTCTAAAACAGCTCTAGTTGTAGGACAGTAAGTAATAAATTGTTGATTGGCGAAAGTTTTTAGATTAGATATAGAAGTATCTAGACCAATAGAACAATCCATTTTTCCATTTCCATTCATCGTAAAAGAACTTCTATTTTTATAACCCAAATCTACCACATAGTATTCATTTCCGCAGATGGGTCCATTGATATCGGTAGCTAAAGGTTTAGCAATCACTTTTTCCAAAGACGGTACAAAATCTAGCGTATAGGTTAAAGAGGAAAATCCACTAACCGGAGAGACTCGATTATCCCAACTCGCATTCGTTCTAATTTCCGCGACAAATTGATTGAAAGTAGCTCCGCTAGTAACAATAGTGGGATTTAAGGAAATGGGATATGATCCTACGAAAGAGTTATAAGCATCTGTAGCAATTCCATATAAATTAACACTATTTTGGTAATAATTATTTACGGCAGTCCATTTGGCAGCGATGCTACCTCTAGCATTAATTGTCCCGTCTACTGATACAGAAATAAGGTCATTTTCTCCGCTATTCACGTTTGCCGTATAATTAAACGAAACATTTGCTCCAGTATAATTATCGAAATCAGCTTGGAAAGAAAGCTTCGGCTGTTGAGCTTCTTCGACAACTCCACTTTTTAAAAAATAGGTATTTAAATCGGTTCTAGACGTGGCATTTTGATATGCTTCTAATGCTGCCCCATACACATTAAATCCAGAGTATCGTCGGCGTAGATCATAGATAGAAGAGCTTAAACATCCATCTATTTCGCCTTCTACTGAAACTTTGCTAATACCTTCTATGTTAGAACAATCAAATTTAGTAGTATATCGAAGTACTTCTCCACTATTATAATATAAATCCGATTCATAAGTAGAACTTATTTTATAAGATGCAGTAAATTCATTAATATCTTGTTTAACACTTTTTAAGCAAGGAAACCAGCCACTAGGTAAATTAATAAAATAAGGTCTAGGAATAATTCCGCTAGAGCCAGTTCTAGTAGCTATGAAATTTCTAGCATTATTTAAAGCATTAGAAAATCCTGAGCTAGTATTGAAACCTCTAGCTGATACCGTTCTGGTTACTCTTAATCTAGAATCTTCGGTTTCTTCGAAATCCCAAGAATCTTCAGGGTCTAAAACCCCATAAAAACCTGAGAATAAGTCGCTAGGATAAGCCTGTAACGAAACTTCGTAATTAACTATTCCTACGTAATTCGAAGTTGGAAATCTTACCGACTGAACTTGGACGTAAGGCAGATTATAAATCGTAGCCCCTCCATCTTCAATAGAAAAAGATTGGAAATCCTTAGAGAAAATATCTAGAAGACTCTGTTGAGCCGAAATTAACCCCCAAAAAGCTAAAGGACATCCAGTAATTTGTCCATTTAGAGTAATGTGGACTTGTTCTGCCCATCGCTCCCCATATAAAACCATACTATCTTCTCGGCTAACCAAGGGCGTAGGTTGACCAGAAAGTACTTGTTTATTATTATAAAAAAGACGAGTAGCCATTATAAAGTAACGTTACTAAAACTTCTTGATCCAAAAAATGTCCAAGAAGCTTCTATTGAAAAGGTGGCATTAGTAGGACTCCATTCGTATTTACAATTATCTAAAAAAGTATCTCCAGCCGCAGTAGGTTTATTACTGTTCAAAAAACTTTGGGCATAGGTTTGATATTTACTTAACGTATCAGTTTTGTATCCCTGCATCCTTAAAGATATAGAACGATTCCCGGGAGTCGATGATTGTTGGGGCTGCACAATCTCTTTTACACCCAAGATATTGAATTTAGCTATTCT
Organism: Iodosphaeria phyllophila; assembly: GCA_025802455.2. Taxonomy (NCBI): domain Eukaryota; kingdom Fungi; phylum Ascomycota; class Sordariomycetes; order Amphisphaeriales; family Iodosphaeriaceae; genus Iodosphaeria; species Iodosphaeria phyllophila. The sequence goes on along the minus strand of JAOYMO020445837.1, from coordinate 13,878 downwards.
GGCTACCGGGTAAGAATCTTCTATTGAATAATCTATTTTCTTATATCCATCTATATTTTCATTTGGATCATCGCTAAAAACAGATTCGTATTCTACACTGAAGTCAAAAGCCGATTTAGCTTCGGACTTGGATAACATTTTTAAAGATTTCGATCTAGCTGCGGCCTGTTGATAGAAAGTATTAACTCTAGATAATAAACCAGCTTTTACTGCATCATATCCATTCAAAGCGTTTAAATAAGCATTAGTCTGAGAGCATGTAGTAGATATACCTTTAATTTTACCCTTCTCAGAAACTTTATAATTACAATTATCTTCTTTACTAATTTCTTGAGTATATTCCCAGCTATAAAAATTATTATTTCTAGGATCATTGTTGAATAATACTGAAAAATCTATAGTTCCTTCAAATTTATTATCTTGTCTAGATAAAGAAATTTTATTAGAGCTTAAAGCGCCCGCTTGAGCCGGAGCATAAGCGTTAAAAACTTCAGACGATCTAGAAAAAGCAAAAGGAAATTCATTAGAGTACCCTATCTGAGCGTTTGTATATCTATTATCAGCAATACCGGCGATTTTACCATTTTCTTCTACGCTAGTAATGCCATCTTGATCTGTATTTACCGAATGAGTATAAACGAAAGTATAGGTACTAACTCCAGTAGGAATTTTTTGGCTTGAACTAAATGAACATTCATTGGTGATTTGATTATAAGATTCTTTGAAAAATCTATGTCCAGAAGAAGCGTATCCGTTTTGATAGGTCGGGGCGAAAACTTGAAAACCGGGAGAACGATACATCAAACCTGAGGCAAATCTTTTCGCCATCTCTATTGGATTTCCATTTCCGCTATTAGCTGCGCCACTTACAAATTTTACATTAACATTTTGAATCCATTCTCCAATATTATCTTCATCGGTAGAAAAACTGAAATCTTCATTAAAAGATTCGGCTAGATATATGGGATTAGCAGAATCATTTAAATTTAAACCAGAATAATAGTCAGGACCAAGATTAAAAAGATTACCAGAATCAAAAGTAACGATTGAGGCTCGGTAATCCTTTTTAGTTATATCAATAGATTCCGTGAACGAGACTCCCTCTACTCGCCCCGGTCCGAAATTAACTCCATTAATAATTACATCAGAATAATCATTAGCCGAACTGATTAAACCACTAATTCCAACCCAAATCGGAGCAACTCCAGAAGTATTAGTTAAAGCATATATTGAACCCTCAATACTTAAATTCTTTCTGGTGGCATACCTGAAATTATCTCCCAGAAAAAGATGGCTATGATCGTAGCCAAGGACACGAGCCCCCGAAAAATTAATCATATATTATTTACACTAGAAGCGGCGAAGTATTCGCAGACTCAGGAGCGGGAGTAGGAGGTTTAGGAACAAAATTAGGATTACCCTTTTGAGAAGATTGCAAAGCGGCAATTTGAGCTTTCATCTGATCAATAGTTTGCTGGAAAATAGCTTGAACATCGGAATTCGCAGAATCAATTTTTCCATTGATAGAAGCGTTAACACTAATATTATGATCTACTTTAACTCCATTTTCATCTCCTTTAGCTCCAGTAGAATTAGTTTTGTTATCAGACAAACTAGCAATTAACTCTTGTAAAGTTTTGATTAAATCGGCTAAATCTGCTCCACCTTTAGCTGCGAAATTTGGCGCTCCGTTTGATCTAGGATTTCCACCTTGAGATTTCACTCTATCTATGCCTTGTTGTAATCCCAAGTTAGGATGAATTCGTCCTCTTGGCTCATCTAAATAATTACCAACGCCAACGCCAACTTCAGGACTTTTTCCGACAAAAATATAACCTCCAGCTAAATTTTTAGGAATTCCTCGGCCAAGTAAAGCATCATATTCTCTTTGAATAGCTTGACTTACTCCGCCTAGATTAGATTCATTTAATCCCGCATTCAAAAACGAAGCTGGAAGCCCGCCATTTAAAATAGCATCTTGAGCTTCCTCGATACTACCCTCATCAATTAATTGTTTAATCTGAGTTAAAGGACCAACTGTTTTAGATATATTTAGCCCCGCCGTACCTCCGCGTTTTCTGATTGCGGCTCTAGCTCTTCTACTTAGAGTAGATTTTGCGAAACTAGGGATGAAACCGATAGCTCTAGGGAATGGTTTGTATCCCCCAAATGGAGAGCTTGTTGAAGTTAATGATTTCTCATAAAGTTCCGAATCATCAGAAACTTTATTAGCTTTAGGGAAAGGTAAATACCCTCCGAAAGGAGAATCGCTTACTTGAACTTGCAGTTTGACGGGTGGCGGTATCGGTGCAGTAACTACTGGATTCGCAGAAGGCGCACTAGGAAAATCTATAATACGACCACTTTTTAAAGCGTCTTCCAAAGTACTACCTCCACTACCCACAACTCCGTTATTTACTTTAGAATCTGCGACGGCATTGAAACTAGGTAAATTAATAGGAGCGACTCTAGGTTGAGAAGCAGATGTTCCATTTCTTAATTTATTGTAAAGAGTTTCTCCCTCTAGTTTGCCCTGAGCCTCTTCTTGTATCGCTGGGTAAGAAGCTACAAAATTTTTGTAATAATTTCTAGTTGCTTCGTCTCCTCGGCCACTTTTTAAAGCTCTTTGAATTCCAGATAAACTATTTCTAAGATAATTTTCCGATCCTTTTCTTTTATCTCCAGTTAGATTAGCATCAGATAAATATCCTACATTATCTTTTAGTGAAGAAACGAAATCTTTAGTTTCTTGAGATACTGTAGATTTTCCTGATTCAGCTTTAGATGATTTTTTAATTTGAGCTAAAGGGGCTAGAGACGGATGACTCCCGCCCGAAGCTTTGTCAGTTTCTAATCGATCTAAAGCTCTTTGGGAATCTCCTCTTCTTCTAATAGAATCTTGCACCTGTTTATTCTCTTTATCGAGATCGTAAAAACTTTTTCCTACCTCTCCTACAGCATTGATTCCTAAGGCTGAAGCAGCCGCGAAAGGATTTCGAGACAAGGCTAAAGTTCCTAAGCCAACAGAGGCGCTTCTTCCCAACAAACCTAAAGAATTACCTAGAAAAGAATAACCTCTTTTATCTAGAGAACTCTCTAATTTATTGCTTCCGAAATATCCAGCCGTTGCTGCCGCTAAAGCTAGTTTCGAACTTTTAGGAAAAGGCAATGCTGATAAAGCAGCCACTCCTCCACCCCCAAGAAGTAATTTATTTAATAGACTATCATCGGCAAAATTAGGAATAAATCCACTCGCAGCCGAATCTACTTTACCTAAACTTGATAGAGGCATTCCGAATTCTTTAGCCATCTGCCGATTAAATACAGCGTCATGATTAGAACCAAGGAAATTTCTAATGATTGATTCTCCACTATTTACTACTGTATTACCCAAACCTTTAATATTTGTAGCAAACGGTCGATCTGAAGATAAAGCTCCCCCTATCCCTTTTTTAATATCTCTTATTTCTTTAGAGTAAGCAGAAAAATTAGGAACATAACCACTTGCTTTGGACGCTCCCGGTTGCAATTCTGGAATATTTTTTAAAGCCCCCTTAGTTTGATCTTCAATAGAGTCTGGAGTTCCGATAGTTGAACTTAGTTTTTCTAATTGGGCTGAAACATGATCTAAAGCTAAACTATTAGCAACAACTGATGCAATTTGCTGACTAATTTGACTATTGGCGTTACTATCTATATCTTTTTGGCCATTTAAAGCTCCCAAAACAGCATTAACGTCTTTAGCCCCAGGCAAAGCATTTTCAGCTTGAGTTTTAGCTGATTGACCAACTAAACCTCTGGCATTTTTTATTAAATCTTCTTGCCCAGTTCCGATTGAACTTCTACCAAGTTGATCCAAAGCGTTATTAAGATTAGCCGCGAAAGCTTTTTCAATCACTCCTCTAGCGTTATCTCTAGAAGCTCCCTCTTTCGGTAGAATGCCCAATTTATCTAACTCTAGAAAAGCTGAAGATTGCTCATTCAGAATATTCCTGTCACGGTGTCCTTCCGCGATTCTGTCTCTTCCGTTAGCATTAAATATTGATTTTCCTAGTAATCTTTGATTTCTAAATCCGCCAAAGCCTTGATTCAGTTCAGAAAAATCTGGATTTATTAATGCTTTTTGATCTCCGCCTAAAAAGCTAGATTCTTTCTGTCTCTGAATTTGAGAAAGAGCAATCTGATTATTTAATAAATTTTTAGCTTGCTCGATTCCACCTTTTTGAATCGCTAAAAAGATATCACGAGCTGCGCTTTCTCCGCCCTTTTCAAAACTTTCAACAATTTGTTTATCATCAGTTCCAGCACTTAAAGCTTCTCCAATTTTTTTAAACTCTGTGGTTACACTGGTAGGAGTTTTAACGATATTAGAAACTGATTCAGCTATTCTATTTGCAACTTCGGGTACTCTTAATTGATCTTGAGGAATTCTTAATTCTCCTAGCTTTTGGTTAATAATACCTTCTACGTTATCTCTAGTATCTCCTTCTGTCTGAGTGTTAGCGGCAGCAAAACCAACTTGCTGTTTAGCTTCAGAAGTCAAAGAAGCATCTCTTTCGCTAAGGAAACCTTGCGTTCCAGTTAATATTCTATCTCTAGAAGCTTGTCTAGCTACAGAAGCAGTTTGAAAAGAAAAACCTACATTTTGGATGATATCTTCACTTAATTTGACAAATTTTCTAATTTTACCGCCAGTATCTCCTAAAGCCTTACGTATATCATTATCTTTTTGAGATTCTTCTACTCTTTTTATTTGAGCGTCAGCAATGCTACCAACTTGTTTTAAACTTCCTGTTTGAAGATTACTTAAAAGATTAGGATCGTCAAAACCAGAACTACCGAAAATGGTTTTAATAATCTGGCTCGGATCAGTACCTCCAGCTCTTTGTTTTTTTAAATCTCCCAGATTTAATTTATTAGAGTCAATCGGAATGGCATTAGCAGAGTCTAGTAATCCTTTAAATTTTTCTTCAGGTAAATCGGAAAAGGAAGAACGGACATTATCTGTGGTTAATTTCTTTCCAGAACCGATTCCTAAGAAAGAAGATAAACCAGAAGAGAATAAGAAATTAGAGGTAGCGTTACCTGCGGGATTTTTAGCCGCTTCTAATAAATCTCTTCTGGAGCCTAGCAGAGAATCTTTAATGACATTACCAGTTGCTCCCTGCTGTTCATTAGCTTGAATAAATTGTCCGCCAAATTGAGAAATTTTCTGCCTAGCATTTAAAGTAGATACATTTTCGGCTTCAACGTCTCTTAATTTTTCAATATCTCCAGATTTAATAGCGCCTAAAAGTTTATCTTTATTCGGGCCACTAACTTGACTTAAATTATCAGTTAAATTTTGTCCCGCTCTTTTAACGGCGCTATATCCGCCCCCTTGACTTAGGATTTGTTGAAATTGATCGAAAGAGCTAATCGTTTGAGTGATCGCATTACTTTGTTCATTCAAACGATTATTGGATTCATCAATATTTTTTAGAAAAGTTTCCAGTGGTGAAGCTACATTTCCAGTAACGGCTTTTAAAGCACTGAAAGTAGTTATTAAACCTGCCGCAACTAAACCTAATTTATTCGGAGCTAAAGAAGCAATAGTAGCTCCCGTAGAAGCGGCTTCAATTAATCTATTTGAAGTTCTAGAGGCCCTAGACTCAGGATTGGCTCCTACTAACCCCTGAATACTTTGAGCGACAATGGGAGCCGCAAAAGACGCACCAAATAATAATTGATTTCTGGTATGCGCTCTCTCTTGCTGGAGTTTTCCTAATCCTTCTGAGAAAAATCCTTCATTAGCTTTATTAAGTTGCACTCCTGCATTTTCTTGTCTAAAACGTTTTTCGACTCCTACGGTTGTAAAACCGCCCGAGCGTCTTTGCTCCGAAAAGAAATCAGCAATTGTCTTTTCATGTCCCTTATTTATAGATAGCGATTGTAATTCTCCTACCGCTTCATTAGCTTTAGTTTCTAGACCAGAAATTACAGCATGACCACGAGCCGAGAAAGATTTCAATAGGCTGGCTTCCTGTTCTCCTCCAATTCCAGCATCAGCAAAAGTCTGAGCCCTAGAAACCTTAGACAAATGACCTAAATCGCGAAGACTTAGAGATTCTCCAGCTTCAGCTTTTAATCTAATAGTTCTAGTTCTAGCGTCTTTAGCTTGTTCAACCTTACCTTGCTCTTCTGCTTTCAAAGCATCTTCTAGCTGTTGAATTCTAAGTAAAATATCTGAAGCGGAAGGAGGGCCAACAGGAGCAAAGTTAGGAATTTTACCTTGATATTTCGATCCAGTATCCCCTAGATTTCCAAGATTTCTCCCCGGTTCATTTTGTAAATGTTGGTTAATAGCTTGCGCTAGAGAACCTTGACTCGGAGAAAAAACTCCAACCTTACCCGGTAGCCTAGAATCTAATCCTATTTTAGGATTCTGGCCTGTTAATAACTTTTCTGTTTTTAAAGCTGTATCTAAAGGAGTATAGCCATTCGCTAAAGCATAAGGCCCATGCTCTTTAATCGTTTTCTTTAAAAGATTTAAGTCAGGATTATTTCTATATTGAGTTTTTAGTTTACCCGAATCGAAAATTGTAGCTTTCCCATTAGGAAAGAAAAGTTCTTGGTCTAATAGCTCTTTAATACCTTCGGGACTACTTGCATATCTCGCGGCATCCTTAGGTCTATAAACTAAAATATCTTGCAAATGTTGAGCCGCTTCAGGATTTAAACTAAAATTACCATGATGCAGGTCTGTCGGAATAACTCCAGCTTGACGTACTTGCTCGTTAATATGACTAGCAATTCTACCACCAATTTTATTTGCGGTATCAAAAGGGAAACCAGCGTTATGAATGCTATCAGAAACTCTATCAGGTGATCCGCCTCTTACAATTTCTTTGATTAGACGCCTATTTTTAAGTGCATCCTTCAAGTCATTATATACTCTAGCTCCCTTAACATGAGGTCCAAAAGCTCCTAATTCGGTTCCATATTCCAAAGCTTTAGCAGCATTAAATTCATCAGTTATATGAGTATCGAAAGAACTTTTTAAATATTCTCCTTTATAAACGAAATTTTTCTTGTCAAATTTCTTTTCTCCAACTCTTACTCCATCGACAGAATCTCCATAGTCATAGAAAGAAGCGAAATGACCTTTTCCGAGTAATTTTCCTTCTGCAAAGTTAGGAATTAAACCTCCTGCATAAAAATTACCTCCTGAATGTTTTAGCAAAGCATTTCCCGCTTTAATAGCTACATCAGTTCTATCTAGCGATCCAGAATATCCAGGTTGAGCCCCATATCTATTACCAATTTTTTCATTTTGACTTAAATTCAGTTCGATAACTCCACCACCGGGCAAAATTTTCAATCCTAATAGTTCAGCTAAATATTGGCCGACTCTTTTAACTCCAGTATTACCTGTTTCAGCTACGTCTAATCCACCGATAGCTCCTCTTCTTTTAGTACTAGGCAAATCAGAAAAAGCTCTTTTACCTTGAATTTCTGCGATTCTTCTTCCAAAGAAATCATTACTGAAATCTCCTAATTTTTTTAATTTAGAACCACTAGGAGCCCGAGTTGAGCCTCCAATAAATTCTCTATGTAAACGACCGTTTTCGGCTCTTAGCAAAGCTTGTCCTAAAAGTTCTGTTTTAGATTTAACTCCAGCTACCGAAACTCTATATTCTTTTCCGCTTATATTCGGAATACCTTTCTGAATGAAAAGATCATCCCCATTAGGAATTCTTTTAAGCTGAGATAAAACATCCTTTCCATAAACAGAATTACCCTGCAAGCCTCGACTAGATTTGACAAAGAAAGATTGTCCAAAAGTATTTTCTGCCGCTTCCAAAAATTTACTAATTTGATTCTTTTTAATTTTACTACCTTTTAAGAAGTCATTTAAATTTTGACTTTGAGGTAAAGATTTTGAATCCTGTGTTTCGGTAAACTTATTTCCTTTATATGATTTCGCTGAAATAGTTTTGAAAATACTATCTGTATGATCTTCTTTAAATCCTCCAGTTGGATCAACTACATTTAAACTTTTTGTAGATAGAAAACTGAATTGATCTTTATTTTGGGCGATATGAGCTGCGTCCGTATGAGATAAAAGTTCGAAACCAGCTTTTCTAGCTTGAAGTCTTTGCTTGTAGTCAACAGATTCATTATCCGAATACAAATATTTCAAATTAGGGTCAACTAAAGCTCCATTATAAATTTTTTCATGAGCCTCTAGATAACTCGCTCTACCCCCGAAGCCAAAAGCGAAATTAGGAATGATTCCATTGGCAGCTACTTTAGATACTTTACCTAATTTAGATAGTGAAGATAATCCTCCAGCTTGTTTCACCATATCTGGATTAAAAATAGCCGAGCCCGAACCTCCTTTATAATTATTAATTATATATTCACTTGTATTCGCAACTACCGAACCAGTTTTTCCGCCACCAAAATTAAAATTAGGAATTACTGAGGGTCTAGCTCCGTTATTTGCTCCGCCAACAGATTTTCTAATAGAAGTCTTTTCACTTAATAAAGCTGGTAATAAGCCCCCGCTAGCGTGAGGAATGTATCCTACAGCTTTGGGAACAATAGAACCGCCTTCAGCACTAAATGAACGAGATAGTCTAGCCGAGACAGATGAAAGAGTTGCAGCTTGTTTAACAACTTCTGCATTTTGAGCCCGCATTAGTTCAAGAATAATAGATTCTTGTTCTTGAACAGTTTTAGCTTGCCCTAAACGCTGAACATAATACTGATTACCCGTTTGCAGAAGTCCATTAATTGTTTCTTGAATGGCTGCTTGTTCCGTAGAACTAGAATTTAAACCAGATAATTCTTTAATCGAATCGTAAGCAAATTTACCTACTCTCTTGAATAAACCAAGAAAGATAGCCGCAACTGTTACCGCTCCGGGTCCACGGATGGCTGCACCCAAACCTTTTAAAAAACCTTCTGCGATTTTAGCTCCGCCGCTTTCTGCTTGATTGCCACTTCCGATTTTGTCGAAAATATCATTAAAACTACCTAGTAAAGCTTTGGCATTAGGAGCAAAAACTACATTACCGGCTTTAGACAGAGCATTAGTAACATTATTAGCTGCGATCTGGCCTTGAGCAGATAAAGTTTTTGTTAATTCCTTATTACGAGTAATCGCTTCGTTGGTAGAATCGGCAGATACTCCTTGAGCCCTATCTAGAATAGAATACTGTCTAGATAAATCAGAAATAACAGCCTTAAAAATGTTAATCTGGTGAACGCCGGCGACTTGCTGAGAAATGCTATTCTTTTGAGAGTCGCTTAAAGTGTTATAAACTTGTGCTAAATTTCTTAGAACTTGTACAGCGTTTAGAGATTCACCGTTACTTTTCTCTAATTGCACGCCAAGAGCTTTTAAAGAATCAATTGCTTGAGGTCTTTCTAGGCGAGTAAAAATTGTTTTTAGAGAGTTTCCAATCGCTGCACCGCCTCTAGCAGTTGTTTGTTGAGCGGAGGTAATAGTTGCAACTAATTCGTCAAAGGATACATTTGCATCCGAAGCCGCAGAACCTACGCGAGATATGCCTTCAGCTAAATCCTTTTGAGATACCGCGAAAGCCGCATCTACATTGGCTAGCTTATTAATAATAGAAGTGGTATCTAGGGCTTCTTTACCAAAAGTATTTACGGCTGCCGTAAGAGCATCTACAGCGTCTTTAGCGGAGATACCAGAAGTGTTCACTAAGATCATCGCATCGCGAGTTCTCTTTAGCGTCTCATTTAAAGGCAAACCCTGTCTTGCGAATTCTTGAGCTGCATCAGCAACGTCTTCGAAAGACTTAGCGGTTTGATTAGCAATATTAAAAATACCGCTAGAAAGCTTTTGAAAGTTAGCAGAAGAAGCCCCTAAAATGACTTGAATATCTTGTAATTTTTTCTCGACTAAAATGGTTGATTTAGCTAATTCGGTAAAAGCTCGACCTAAACCATATATAAAGCCAGTAGTTGCTCCGAAGGCAATAACACGCGCACTAGAAGCATCTAGAGACTTAGTTAATTCTTTAACTTCTCCGGTAATGCGTCCGAGAGGCTGGCTATTAAATCTAATATCAATCGGTCTAACGGCGCGTTGGGCGCGAGCCATAGCATCCGCGAACTGGCGCGGTATTTGAGAAGTATCAATTGAAACAGGAATTACACCGGCTGGAGTTGCCATTATCTATTTTTCCTTCTAATAATATTAATTTGCATCATCTCTTCTACTTTAGAGAATTTTCTGCTTAAAGATAAATCTAAATTATCTTCGTAAAGATATTTGAAAAAATTTTGAAGCTTTATTAAACTAGACGAATATAAAGTATACGTATTTCCATCTTTGCGAATTTTAAAGTCTATTCCTAAAATATTGTTGATTTTTTTACTTATACTTAGTAGGAATTCATATGAGGCTCCAGTAATAGAGAAATATGCCGATTTCCTATTAGGAGATTTAGGATGGATGTATAAACTTAGACATCCGTCGCCTTCGAATACCCCTCTTAAAAAATATTTGAAAAATTCTGTTTTAAGACTTTCGGGATACTCTAGACTATAAGTTTTATTCTGCTTACAACCCATCTTCGCTAAATCTCCAGATAATATCTTATTATGAATATGAAAATAAGCTACAGTTTTAATTAATTTATTAGTTTTAGTTATGTATTGGCTATACCGTATGTGGTGCTGCGATTTCAAATATTTTTTAAAATTAAATAAAATCTCCTCGTCTTTATCATTTACGGCTAACCTAAAGCATCCCTTATTTTCATTATTATAACCATCCGTAAACATCCAGCCCAAAAAATATGCTTTATCAGGGCTATCGATATCTGCGAAATAATTATAATTCGCTTGAAACTTTCTGCTGGTATGCGGTAAAATTTGTATTTTTGATCCATCAAATAACGAATAAATAGGTTGAGGACTTATATTATACTCTCTAGCCAAAGCATAAATCGACTTTTCTCCCATTTGATATTGAGAAATAATCTGATTCTCTTGCTCGCTAGTCAGTGCTTTCATCCTTTTTCCTTTAATTCCTTACATATAATTACACATGAAATTAATTTGAATCTTACAAATTATAATCTACCAAGTCTAATCATATCATCTCTAGAAAGCTCTCCGCCATTAGCTAGAGCATCATCTCTTAGGCTCTTATTTCTATTATCTACCTCGAATCCCAAATATCCTAATTCCGCTTTAGTCATTCCTACAATAGAAGTATTAGTTCCTTCATTTTCATTTTTATCCATCAATTTCTGTAGGTTAGTTCTAGCGAAGAACCAATCTTCTAAACCATCTGGATCATTCATAACATCGGGAGGCGGTCTTTGGGATGATCCTAGAATATTCTTAAAATAAGAACCATAACTAGCTAACCTCATCTGATAGTGAGTTAATTTGCTAATCGGTAATCCGTAAAAATAGTATAAATTTTCACTCATACTAAACATAGATTGAAATTCGTTCGAAACGCTAACTAGTTTCAAATTTTTATCATTTAGTTCAGAATTATGTTTATTATAAGTTAAAATTAAATGATTTAAATTATCATCAGAAATAGTTTCATTATCATGGGGATTCAAAGCTAAAATACTCAATTTAGAATCTTTATAGAAGCTAAAAAATACTTGATCCAAATCAGTTTTACGCCGAGCATAAGTTTCGGCGCATTCTCCAATTAACTGATGCTTATCTATTAAAATCTCATTTAGTTTATCTTCACTAGCTTTAATTCGCTCATTAATTCCGCTGATATCTCTTAAAGAATGATAATTTCTTTTAGTTTCATACGATAAAGATAAATCATCCTTTAATTCTTTAATTAGCTTTTCTTTCCCCTCATTCCACAACCCGTCTCTTCTTAATAAATCCAATCTTTCCTTTTGCGTCGGGAGTCCGCGTTTTTTGCCGTATTCTAAATAATTTTGATATTTAAAATCAAATTCAAGCAAATCGATAGAGGAGAAATGCTTGATAAAAATTACCTCATCAAAAAGTTTAGCAAGAGAATAGGAAGCTATAATCTCGCTAAATATTTTTCTGATAAGCCTATCATCCATAGGCTATTACACCGCCTCTAGCTTAAGGATTTCTTCTGGTTTTTCTTTTTTTTTGGGAGTTTCCTCTTCCGGTTCGGGCTTAGGTTCACTTTCTTGCTCCGCCTCGATAACTTCCACTTGTTCTTTTAGGCTTTCTTCCAATTTATCGAACTCTTCTTTCGTAGTAACTTTACCTAAATGCCATAAAGAAATGTAAAGACTAGCTTTATCAGCTACATTATCAATAAATTCATCTGATAAGTCTCTAAGAGCATCATAATGCATTAACTTACGCTTGAATTGTTCTTCGTAGGTATCTCCGTCTCCTTTAAAAAAGGGTTTAATCTGACCATCTTCCGATTCAGTATAAGTCAGGAAAAGCGTTTGCCAAAGCATCGCTTTTTGTTCGGCGAAAGTTTCTGCCGTAGAATTATAAAGACCAGCCATGCTATTTTTAATAGTCTGTAATTCATTTTGTTTAGAATACCATTGATCTTCTAAATCTTTAAGAATCGGGTCGCCTTCCTCTAGCTTATTATCTCCTGTTTTCAGAAAGTTAAATTCATTCTGTAGCTCTATTAATTTTTTACCAATTTTTAAAGCCTTATCTTGCTGTTCTTTAATATATCCATCCTTATCGTAAGCCCGCTCAATAACGGCATTAGTTAATAGACCTTTTCTTACTCCACTACCATATTCTAGAGCATATACAAGTTTAACTTCTTCTTGTTCGGGGCGAGAAGGTAGCTTTAGTACAACTTTAATTGGTTGTTCTACTTCTACTTTCTTAGTTAGCTTCCCCGCTTCGGTTTCTTCAGTTACGTCTTTGGTAACTTTCTTTAAAACCGTAAATTCGTAGATTGATTTGTGTGCCATATAGTTATATTAAATTTTTTTCTGTCTCAATTAAGCTTGCCGCTGATTTCCAGTTGAAAGGTCCAGCTAGCAAAATAAACAAATTTTTCTTCTGAAAAGGAGAAAATAAGGTTAAACGATCCGCAAAAGTTTTCGAAAGTAAATAATCTAAAGTGGGAGTATCAATCCCGTAGCTGTCTCTTAGGGTTCTTTGGGTAGACTGCATATTCAATCTGCTTTCGATTAGAGTGTGTAAATTATATTTTGTATTCATATATTAGATGACAACAACGGGTATTATCGTTACAAGTCCACCTACTACTATGACAACGACTGTAATAACCACAAGTACTTCAACAACAAGTAAATAAAACTTCTATTCTGATACTGAAATTAATTGAACAGAATTAAATTCTATTGAAAATTGTTTTAGGTACAGAAACAACACAAACAACAGCATCAACGACAACGACTGAACCTTCAGTTACTATTATGACATCAGCTGATCTAGTAAGTCTGCAATCAAATAGAATCTATTTGTTACATGCAAAAATATATTTTCTTAGGAAAAAGTATGTCAACAACCAGTATTAATCGCCACTGTAGTTGGTATGGCAAGTATGCTTCCACTACATACTATAATAATGTATGCTGCTTTCGCAAAATTTATAAATTCATTCGCAGTTTCATCCAGTTTATCTTTATATTGTTTTTCCAATAACTGCACGTAGCTTGTTATCATTCTTAAAGGCTCCTGCAAGTCATGGGAAGCCACGTATGCAAATTGCTCAAGCTCTGTATTGGACCTGCGTAATTCTTCCGTTTTTTGTAATGTCTCCTTATTACTGTCTGTTAACTGGCCATTCATTTTCTCCAGATCATTTGCGTAATTTTTTTGGGAAGAAATTGAGAATTCCAGTTCTTCTCCTAAAGCATTAAGCCCAGCGGACACAGCATCAATTTCGTC
>JAOYMO020445749.1:0-18973 GCA_025802455.2 Iodosphaeria phyllophila | reverse complement strand
CATATCAAGTTATGCAGGCGCAATATTCAGATGACCATGATATGGCTCGCCGTGTCGCACGCACATGAGCAGCAAACCGAGTACGATACCTCCATCTCTCCGAAAGTCTGGCCTAGTTTGTCATCGGCAAGTGAATTCTCACCGTTTCAATGGAATCGTTTTCCTGTTCAAGTAGCACCCTCTCGCAATCTTGTTGAAATCGTTGATCTGGCCGATTCGCACGGAACCGTTACGTACAAGTATGGATTGATATCGTCTTCTTTAGGCAATGACCTAGGCCAGAATAGATGCTTCAGTGGTTAATAAACTCAAACTAACTATCTCTGGGGTCTGCACCTAGAAGACATTATCCGGGATCATCCCCCATCACCTGCCCCAATCCTGTCCATCTTAGAATGAACCTGTGAAGACGCGATGCTCGTTCCGCACCACCGGATGCCCAATCATATTGATATCTTTTCCTACAGGGCGTCGACCAAAGCCTAATATCTCATGCGCGTGTTCTCGGTCCCTCTGACGCGCCATCTCAGTACGCAGATCATGCTGCGGGACATTGATAGTCTTCTCATGAGCCACCTGCTCCATGCACATGCCCACCTCGACATCCGCTTGGTTTGTGAAAATATCACCGACAGGAATAGTTACGCCTCCGTCTAGGTCCTGGTTATTTCCGTGGGCTTTCTGGTTGTGTTTGGCCCGAGCGAAGCGTGAGCGTGAATCAATCATTCCCATGCATGTCGTGACGCTGAACAGGATGACGCCAATGGTGCCTAAGATGACGAACGTGAGAAGAACAGCGAGGAATATGGCGATGGGGAGAGGCGTGCCCTGGCCTAGAACATTAGACACAGCGGTGGGGGTGTTGGTGGTGTCGAATTCAGCCATTTTGTTTCGTTGGCGTTGATTTTCTGAAGCAGTCTCGTCAGCCAGAGGACACTTCACATTGGAAACCTTGTAAAGCGCTCCTCGGGTCGGACGGAGGGCGAGTAGTTGTTCATGTCATACCAGTACGATATAACGTATTTCCTGATCGATACTCCGATCTCGAGATGCGACGTATTTAGTGAATACTGAGGGGTCTACGCGTTATTGACGCTGGCACTGTTGCCCCGAGTGTCGTTTCTCGAGCGCACGCTGCGCTGTGGGCGAGATTTTGACTGGGCTCGGGAAGCAGGAAATGCGGCCGCTCGAGTATTGAGAATTATTGGATTTTGGGAGCGCTGGGATCAATAACGCTTATCGGTGGTGCTCCGTGATGCTGCTACGTGTAGAATGGCTACCCGTGCTTCCCAAGATCACGATGTTCGGTGGTGAAATCACTGATTGTCCGTGAGGAGCCCCAAATGTAAATAGGCTGTTGGCTATGGAACATTCTCTTCTCAACGTATAAGAATCAACCGTAGGACTATAGTCTGATGATGAGAAAGCAAAAATAGGATGTATGAAAGTGGATGTATCACTATCATCGAACATGACACAGAGACGGAGCGCTGTCGACCCCGTGTACGCCGTGATGGATACAAGTGGTTGTGGTCGTCGTAGTCGTTGTAGTGACACAGAACAGAGAGCACAATGACGAAGCATGTACGACAACATTCACGACTTTGAATTGCCTTGATGAGAACAATAACTCCAGGCTCACTCATCGCCGCAACAAGGGGGCTAATCTGATGCTCATATGGTACCAAGAGGTATAACTCACTTCAAACACATAACTCTCCAGCGGGTTGCTCAAATGCAGCTCGGATTTCCTGCCACGTGTTTCTCTTGTAAAACCACGGATTCTTCCGAACGAATCAGTTCAAAGCGTGAATATTCAACACTGATAAATAGCAGCTATCACTCGGAGGTTCAAACAACTTAGTTTAGCTACTGTGGCTGCACGTATAGCGCGATAATATACGGTTTCTTTAGGCACACGAATGACGATGTACGGCTGACTTTGATTACTTTGGGTAGGCAAGGTGTAAAGACATAAAGTACGGCTGCTGCCAATACTTGTCATGGTGTTGCAGTCACGGGTCGGATTTGACCAGAAGACTGAAAAGGACTGGAAGGAGCTGTGTACCCTATAGTAATACAGCTTCTGAGGGCGTGATTGTATAAGGATTCGGCTGCATCACTTGAAAGAGAGGTATTCTTCTATTTAGTAGGATGGGGCCTCCAAATTACCATAATGGGGAAGTGGTTGGGCTAGGGGGTGGGGGTATCCCTAAGTGACGTAAGTATGGGAAGCATGTCTGTTAGACCACTGTTGTATTTTGAACAACAACTACCTGTATCTGAATAGCAAGTCAATGTGAGACGAACTATGTTTTGAAAGCGAGATTGAGGATATATCTGCCACCACGTTCTCACATAGTGGCAGTATACTACAGGCCACATGTCAAGGAACAATGAATTCAGAGCCGTAGACGATAGTAAATGATTCAGATTCATGATCTGCGCTAGTGTAGAAGTCCTCTCTTTTGCATTTCAAAAACATGCAGCAGTCACTAATCCCCGGAGTCCTCTTCATCAAATCCTGGGCTGTTAAAAGCCGGCATATAGCTAATCCAACACCATCCTTTTCGCTATTCATCTCCCTCTGTTCTCGCTCCATCAGATAGCTTAGCGTAATCGTTGTGGTTACTTTCCCCTCCTTCCATCGTTCGTCCTTCATTCCCTACTCTATGTCTGACTCGTTTCTGGCCGCAAGCCATGAGCACACACGCCGAGACATACGGTAGAGGGCCATACAGACACCGACGGAAAGGATCAAGTGCAATATATCCCGGAAAGCACCCAGTAATGCAAATCGCAAATTCTGTCCGATCGGATCGGGGACGATGAAGGATAATATCAAGGCTCCGAAACCCGCGATGACACTATGAACCAGCCTTCGCATCACTGCCTGCATCTAGAGATCGGGATCGTCTTCGGGGTAAACCTGCATCGGGGCTTGGTCCATTGCTATGATCGATAAGTCGCGTTATCCTGGATGACAAGGTCGGATATTCCGCTAAGAAGCCTCTGGCGATCCTTAGATGAAGACGGTCGTTGCACTGAGGTTGTTATGCAAAGGGATGTTGCAAGTGCTTGTTTCAAGAGGCAAGCACTAAGAGTTCCCCAATGTGGATTAAATAGGAGAATCTTTGTAGTCTAGTGATGCAACCAATTCAGATAGAATGTCGATAACTTATGCGTTATAGTAATTGATAAGTAGTGATAATCCTGGAAGATCAAGTGTGGCCAACGAGAGAGGACTGAATTCACAGGCGGGTCTATCGGTACGTGTTTACTAAAGGGCAGAGAGATACTTGCCGTCGGCAGTTGCCAAGCCTTTGTAGTTCTTTCCCGTACCAAGGGCGTTGTGAAATGAAAAACCATATTCTTTAGGCATGGGCAACTTGGACGGGTGAGTGGGTGTCGCCTGGTGGGCTGTTCCGCTACTTCCTCAGATTTCTCGAATATGGATTGTTCTTGGTACTCGCAATGGCCAGTTCCGTATCGCTCAAAACTAACTAGTAGGTCTGGACGGAATTGGCATGTTGTGAAAGGTTTGAATCGCTAAATGCGTTTGGTTGTGGTATGGTGATTGTTCCGCTCCTTCAACCCATCCTCGACCACAGCGTTACAAGCATTGCCCCAATCTTCAACCACATTTACCCCATCATGCTTCGTTTTACCCGCCGAGGAGGTTGATTGTCCCCAACCCTCTCGTTCCCCGGATTTGATTTCGCCCTCTTGTTTCCCGCTAGTTCCAATAGTACTTGCTTCTCTCTCTCTAATTCCAGGTCAATCAGCCGGCAGGCGTCCACGGTGCACAGAGGCCCCGTGGCGTTTTGCGAGCAGCAAGTCCCGTGCAAGCATACCGCGGATGGCATCCAGTGTTCCCCGTCCCAGCTGGTTTCCACTTGGGTAGCTGAAGAGCAGCGCGTGCGCCAGATCGCGACTGTATCAAACTCGCGGGCTATGACAGGGACAATGAGGTAGGTCATGAGGAGGGCGAGTAAGGTGGGAAGAAAACGTAGGCGGTATTTTGCGGTGGCCATGTGTGCTTCTTGAGAGGTCTAAATTGTCTCAATTCTGTCTATCACCGCCCGTCAGACAGTTGCGACTTCCGCTGAATGCTGGGGACAGAAACGCGAATGGGCATCCCAGTCGATGGCTACCTTCAACATATATTTTCAGACCTGGCCAACATGTTAGTCAGTCTACAAATTCTCGTGCTCCACCGTATTAGAAGCCGCGGATTCTGATGCTCACGGGCTTGAAGTAGTTGGATTGATTTGAATAATGCGAATATGCAGCGCGTATCATGATGTTGTGCGACAGTGCTGAATAGATTTAGGCTAACTACTACTATAATGCTGACAACGCTGACAGGTAGGTAACGTTGACAGAGGAGAAACTTTGCTAACCTTTTAAGAGAGATTAAGCATTCCACCTGCTTAAATCATCGCAAGTCGGTCAAATTACATGAAACATAGCCTGAACCCTAAATTCCAGACCAGAACCTCGCGTTCTTGAGACAGGCCATGAAGTTTGATGTTCTGGAAAATGTTCCGCAACCATATATTCTGCATTTCGATAAAATTGCAAAGCCTGCGGCGGGATCAACGCAGCTGTAGAATGTGTCAAGATATTGCGAGTTTGAAGCGGTCCTAGCTCGCAGTTTAACCTTTTCACCAAAGCCCTACAGTTCATCCACCGTTCATGATCTGTTCGATCGTGCGCACGGTGGAGCTTAGTCACAAGAGTTTCCAATCTAAGTTGGGCAAAAGTACTCTCAAGTGCTCCAGCCAGAAGATCTTTTCTTCTGATCAGTAATTTGCCCGCGCTGGGTGGGTGGCCAGTACGCTCGATTATCTCAATTTCTGCGATTTCATGGGCATTGCAAAGCCATAAGACTGTGAGCAATTAGCTCATGGTGGTCATCGTTGACCACATTCCCCTAAGGTCATTAGTCCTGAGACTGTCAGGCCCGCATGCAATGAGGTAGGTGTATGATGGGTTGGGCGACACTCACGCCCGCTATGTCGCGTACAAGACACGGTGATTTGCCTGTGGTTGCGATGCCGACCCGGGAGATATAGCTAGTTCACTATAAGAGACGCGGGGCGAAGGTGTGTCATGATACACACTGCCAGTGGCTCAGAAAGATGCGGCAGCGGACTGGCCCAGCATCAATACAGCGATGACCGCTGATCATTCCGTAGGTTGTCTTGGATCGTACATCTCATATCCTTCGTCTTCCGTATCGCTCTCATCTTCTTCACCGAATGCCTTCTTCGGGTCCGTCTCCGTGCTCTTCACAAGCCCCCCGCTGTCCAGGACCTTCTCTTTCTCCTCGTCGCCATCAATGGGCGCAAAGGCACTCTTGAAGCCGCTCTTTTTGAAACCGCCCTTCTTAACAGCGGTCCCACTAGCTTGTTGTGGTTCGCCTGTCTCGCCCACGCCGCCAAGTTTGATGCTAATGATCCCATCCGCTTTTTGCTCAGCGCGTCGCGCGCGTGCCCCAGCGGTTGGGTCCTTGACCATCTGCTTCATGTCCTTCATGCGCTGGCGGTGAGAATGATCATATGACGAGAGATGTGATTCGTAGTCGTTCATTCTGCTGTAGCCTTTGGAGCATAGCTCGCAGTAGAACGAGGCACGCGCTGCACGCGCCGACGCGGTTTGCGCTGAGGGAAGTGTTTGGTGTCGCGGCGGCATTGCGAAGGAGAAAATGCGCACGATTCGGAAATCATAAGTGTCCTTGCCGTAATAAATGTTTTCGTAAGTTCAAAGGGGGCTCGGTCTCGTTAATTCGTGATTGTCATGTTGGGTCTTGTCTGAGCAAGGTGATTTGGATGATCCAACTATTAGCGAACATCACAGCATAGAGGTACTGTGTATTGATGTCTTGCTAGCACCGTACAGTACGTCAGAACTGTACGGTATATTTACCGAGCATCAGTCGCAGGCGCACGGCAGCAAGGTAAACGAGAAGCGCAATTTCAAACGCCCAGATCTTCCTTTGCTTTGAAATTTCTCCCCCTTCTATCGCGGTCTACTGACTACTATCACTTATAACTGTTGGTCGCTGGTCTTCGCGGGTTCGTTTCTTGGCCGAAATTTGAATTTCATCAATACAGCGGCTGTCCAGGTCCTCAAATAGTGTAGTGCAAATAGTTTGGTATCATATCAACAACACCAGCCCTGGCTTTTGCCTAGCACTACTTTATAGTTGTCCGCACCCAGAATCAATTTGAAGCGATAAAGCGGCATCATTGTCAGTCATCTTATTGAACAGCTGCACTACGAAAGTGTATTGCAAATCCTGCATGTTTGGCGAAGCTGGATGATTGGAGCAACCCAACTTGAATGATTCGTGCACCTTGCTCCATACACCCGTTGGGGCATGACATAAAATCCTTTGTGGAGGGTTCCAGCACTGATATTCGCCAAAAATAGAAAATTTAAGTCTTGCTAGGTTCGCAGTAGAAGCAATACCAAAGTCGGCCTGCCAAGTACAGCTCCACTTGCTGCGCGATCAGGCCTGCTGCTCTAATTCTATCAGATACCACATGATCCTCCCCCTTTCGAGTAAGCAAAAGAAAAAGCGGAGCTTGATGGCGTGCTTTTCCCACGATACCCAAGCCAGATTCACCTGATCATTAGATTTCTATGCGTGAAAAGGATCAAGCCTCACAAATCGTCAAATCCAATACATCCCCTCTTCGTACCGTCGAGGACAACAGCCCATGTCCACGCTCGTCCCGCTTCACCAATATATAACCCGGCGCCCTCAGGATTCCGCACCATTGCATCGCCCAGCCAGCCCCTATGCTCCATTTCTTTAGTGGTCATGAACCTCATGAAGTGTGTGAGCCTATCCATTCTGCTCTTGTCCCCTGCTTCTGAATCGTTTGGAATGAATGCCAGGACATTTCCCGCGATACCATGGCATAGACATGGCGTCTTGGTCAGAAGACCGCGTTCCCAGATATCGTCTTCTGCATTTTCGATGGCTTTTCCCATATTCCTTTCAATATCCGACCCATTCTCGAATTGAGGCAGCATAGCTCTGAGCGCAATCACAAATCCCGGGCTCCCATGGCAGAATTGAACTAACCGATCTGCATCCTTGCCGTGCAAGGGTAAGGAGGAGGGGAAGTTACCCGTGTCTTCAAATTGGGTTCGCAGTATCTCTTCCATCACATCTTGGATCTCTCCTGTTTGATTCTTCATCGTCAATGGCGACATCGAAAGGACGACCTGGCACAGGATACCAATAGTTCCATGTGCCGCGCCGAGATAGTACTTCCCATGCCAAGTCCACGGCCGTGGTACGTGAAAGATGCGCTGTGTTGTTTTTTCAATTGCGGAATCGATCATTCGCGATAGAGTAGAATTAGGCTTGGCGATAGTGCGACAAAGTCGAAGAAAGTACAAATATCCCGCTCGCCCGTACAGCCACTCGTTTGACCCGTCGTCAAAGTCTCCATTCACTACCCGCTCAAATTCACACACTTTTCGAGCACAGGTTTGATTCTCCGTCATGACAGCCCGTAGACTGAGGTGTGCGAGTCGCTCGTTCGCGATACCACAATTACTTGGCGAGACATCACCGGTGGTGCTGGCGCTCATAGCAAGATAGGCCTCAGCCCATTCCAGTAAGGTCTGGTGCTTGAATTCGAAATCGTCCTCCCCCCTCTCTGCGAAAATCTGGGAAAGTCGGTAGAACAAATATGCAATAGAAGTAGGTCCGCTATAGAATCCGTTGAACTTCCAGCCCGTCGAGCAGGTGTGCACTGGCGGACTGTGAGTCACGATGCGATTTAGACTGGAGAGGAGCTCCTCTTGAACGAATGTTGCTGCTATGCTTGAGGTCACAGTTGATGACTCGGTATTGGGGAAGAAGCGACTGGACCTTGCCATCTTCAAAATAACATGCCAAATATGTAGGTTTGCTTAGCTCTGTTGCTATAGCCAGATGGAGGGCTTCATACTGTGGTATGCGTGATGTGAGCTGGTGTACAGTAAAGTGACTGTTAGGTGCTGATGGTTTACTGCAATTGCCGCTAGTTTCAACATCATACTGCCAGGTTGCATCGCGCGGTGCTATCAAATAGTGCAATGTTCGTACCTCTCATGGAAATATCCAAGCTTGTAGCGCATTCGGTACTCTTATCTACAGTGCGATAAATAGTGGAACTTTCCTGGCAAGTTCTTTGATGTTAAAATCCGATTGGTCGCTGTTGGGTGCGCGGGCACTGTCTACCGCTACCTACGGCAATGTCTCTTTACTGGCTTTCTGTCGTTGGAAACGAAAATAGGGGAGCCGCTCACTCCTATCAGAGATACAAATTACTCATAAACATACGTATGTTAGGTTAGGTGCAACGCGAAACAACCTTCGTGAGCTAGTTTGCCACGGGCCAGATCGATGAAGAGGAGGGTGCCCAACACCCAGCGAACCTCGAACAGATCTGTTCTACTGAAAGTGGTGGCTACAAAGTGCAGCTCTCTGATCTTCAGGTTCATACGGACGAGGTTATTTGTTTTAAAAAATTCACGCCTGTACGAAAAAGTTGGAACAAAGTGGGCTTGAATACTCCCGCATCCATTGAACGTACCGGTACTCATACCCCGAAGGAGCATCTGCATGATTTGGCTATCTACTACTGATCTTGTTGCTTGGCGATTTCAGCACGAGCAAAAATTTTCTCAGGGTGTAAAGTCTGGACTGTGACACAATTATCATATCGCTTACGAGATTTGCAGTATCATAGCTCCAGTCTCCCCTTGATCATCACTATTTCCTCTATCACTAAAGGCGTACACAAAGGTAGGAGCATTTTGTCTGCGACAACAGTTTTTTGTTTCGGCATCCAGATGAGAACATGTGTCTACCTAACCAAATCAACCAAAGAGGCCATGTGCGCTTCCCGGCAAGTACCTGTACCCATATGACTACATAGTACCAGCTTCTTTGAACACCAGTAGCTACTCACGACCTCAACCCAAAACAACTCAGTATTTTCTCGTGGCCTAAATGTAACCAAGGTGTAAATTTCGGTTCTGGCCCCACCATAGAATCGTGTAACAGACGTAATTACGCGCTCGCATCGACTCGGGCCTGATGTACTGCAGGTCTAGCCTTTTGGGAACCCTCGCAACCCTCATCCGGTCTGCCGTTTGATTCCATGATATCATGGACAATCTGGCGAGTCGGCACCGAGTGATAGCTTCCGTCGACGTTGTCGATGTAATTGTAATCGTCAGTCCACACAGTCGATGTTGTGGAAGTAGTGAACGTAGGCGACGGCAACCCATCACCGAGATCAGTCTCGAGCGATGGCTCCGTGCTTTCGGTCCAGCAGGTCGTAGTTTCCCAAGACTGGCTTAGCTGACCGCATGGGTCTAGTCCGAAAGCTACTTCTATTTTCCTTTCTGTATGGGGAAACTTATCGTCCATCTTGCGCACGATTGCGCCGGCTTGGGCACGGTAACTTCCAAATGCGATGAGAAGTGCTGCTGTTTCCCCATCCACCCCTCTTGTACGCCTCGTCCAAAATTGAACATCGACCCGGATCCTCCAATGCCGGACCAAGGCTAAAATACCTTCATAGTGGACCACATTAGAAGGCCCTGTGAAGATCAGCACTCGGGACTCGCCGTTAGGTCGTGGCTGGGACATGGTATCAAATTTGTTGCGACGAATAGTAGTGATGTGACCCGCAACAGTGAATTTGGAGATGTGATGATGGCGATAGAGAAACAAGTTGGCGTCTTCGCTGTTGAAGAAGGTGATCGACGCGGCGCTAGTCAGAGTGCTCTGCTTGTGAGGCCGCTTTGGATCAGGCGGCTCCGGGCCCTTGATATGGCAGGCGAAGATCGGACCGACATCCTTAATGGCGCCGAGGAGCATCGCGTAGTCACAATATCGGGGAAGGCAAGTGACCCATAGACGAACATTCTCCCAGTCGCTCACCCCGGCCTTGTTGTTGAGGGGAGAACTAGGGGTCCCCCGGTAGTTGGTGCGAGTTTGGACCGTCATTTTCGATCCTATGACCAATTTCGGACACAGTTTATGATGATAAGAGGCAAGAGATGCTGTGATGTTCTATCGCTGCGGGCACTTCCATATATGTAAGTTGAATGCCTGATGTACTTGTCTGGATTGTAGAGGTTTGTGGCGCGTAAGTTGATCATAAAACACATTGGTGGTGAAAAGAATACTCTCAGGCAAATCCAGAATTGTTGCTGGGCAACAGCCCTCAGTAAGGATTCATGATATTGGTATATACAGAAAATTTTCTTTGTATATAGAACTCAAGTTTCGCAAGTCTGTGTGTAACCGGTCACTACTCACGACCAGCACCCAATAATTGGTCTTGTTATACCACAACAGTGGCTGCCAACTGTGAGCCATTACTACACATCCACCAGAGCATCACCAGTAAAGCTCACCTTATTTGTAATTGGTAATGCTCCCATTTCCAACCCCTTTAGGCACTGGTTGCTCAAAGGACTAGATTCACACGCTTATTGTTATTTCTTTAGCGGTGTAGGCTTTTCGGGCAGATGCATAATTGGAGCACTGAAGTCTTTGATAGAAGTCTTATACTGTGAACCGCTCGTAATGCAGAACAGTGACTAGGGAGTGGAAATAGATAGGCTTATAATGTGGGGCTGGGGTATATATAGCCATGAACAATTTCTTCTCGTCTATTTCCTAGGAAGGTATGCTGCGTAAATTTGAATTCTTGGTAAATCGCTAAGGTGGTATGTGAAGTTCCCGTCTATAGCAAAATGCTGTCTGGGACATTTTGAACCCAGCAAAAATAGTGATGGGCGAATCATCAATCGATTCCACGTTATATGAATGATGATACTGCCCCACGGCTTCTGTAGCAAACCCAATCGCATGCATGATTGCTGAGAATTGATGAAATTATAAAATTGTATCATTCGTGCACCAAACAGCACACTGAATCCTGATAGGAATCAAAAATAATTTCCAGTGATTCCAATCTAAGCTTAATCAACCTTGAATTACCAGTGAAGGATGTCAAAATTTCATGTAAAGCAGGAGGGCTTTTCTCGATGTGGTATCGTGTCCTTTTTGACCGCCTTCTGGGGGACAATAAAAACCAAGTCCTCTCACTTTGATTCGGGCCCTCAATCTGGTGGGTCTCTAAGTTTTCCCCGGGGGACGCGTCCTTAGGGCCGTTTTAAACAAAGTCCCATCAAGTGCTCTCCTTTCACGCGCCTCTGAATTATGACTATGAGACCCTTACTAGGTTTTTATTTTCTCGCTCCCACTCTGCCCTGACCCTAGAAACCAGGGGAAAGATTACGAGGGGTTCCACTTCAGTCCCAGCTGAGTTGTAATTAACGATGCTCGGTACGTCGCCCGTTGAGTTGTTTAGCTCGAGGATGAAACTCGACACAGTCAATTTTTAGGGAGGGCCTAAAAGCGTGCTTGGGTAAGATGACGAAGCCCATGAATCTGAATGATTTGATGACGCATTACCTTGGAGAGCATCTTTTTGCCATTGATTTTTATTTTGAATGGGGATAAATGGGACTAGTCCGTGAAGCTATCCATATCATTAGAGCCCTCTATATCTTTATACGTAGTGAGAAGATATATAGCCCCAGGGATGGGGGTGACGGCAACAAAGTTACCCCCTCCTCCTCCTCCTCCTCTCAGGCGTAAGAATTACCAGAGTCCAGCTAAACTTATCGCGGCCACAGTTCACTCCAGAATTCACTCGAAAGACGCGGAACACCTGAATCTTTACTGGGTTGCTAGCGCTAGCCATGACTAGTTGAGCACTTATCTACGACGGGCCCGTCGTTGCTAGCAACGGATAGCGTGTTGACTCAACCTAGATAACCCGAATTCTGTATCCGATGGCGCCCTCCAGACCGCGTGTCTCGTGAGATTTTAGGGCCATGGCTTGAATGTATCTAGACCGACTCGCAGGCAGCAATCCGTGCTCATAAGACCTACGACGCGTCTCACTCGAAAACCTCCACATCCTACGCATTCTCCCGCTCATCAATCCCATCAACATAGACTATCAAACGAAACCTACACATTGATCAACAATTAAATAAATACGAAGTAGGAGCCACCTAACTCGACTTTAACGATCGCGGCTATAGCTGATACTGTACTCTTGCAGACGTTTCCAACAACGATGCCTGCCGGTCTTCACGATTCACAAGGGAGGAGGTTGGCCTAGTGAGCCAAGATTCCCTCTTCCTTTCCCATCTGAGCCTCGCTGCATTGCGATATGCTTTCCTCTAACGACACGATATCTAAACACAGCTTGTCTTGTCACCGGGACCATCGAGTGACAAAATGCAGCCATATCAATCGACTGCTGTACCCATCGAAGCCCGTTGGTCGACCTCAAGGGGCCAACAACATGCCCAAAGCATCGACACCGGCCACTACCTCCCGCTCCTCGCCACCACGGCCGGTTGCACAGCCAGGCGACGCTGGTAGTTCCCGTATCGCGGGCCCCCACAGGTTTGTTCATCTGAGGTGACCGGCCTCGGATTCCCCTTCAATTTCCCCAGACCCATATGCGGTACAACCTTTCCCTCCTTCTTCTTTTTTCGCGTCGGGATAGTTCCAGTCCCAAGTCCAGCCCGACTTCTTGGTAGTGCCAGATGCAAACCAGGGAAGGGGTGCCTTTTTTTTGCCAACGGGAGTACCGAACGGCATAGGGTTTAACGATGGTCCAGGTCGGGTTACTTACGCAACCCGTTTCAGTAACCCCCCCCCGGGGACCTACTAACTACGACAGGAATGAAGGTAGTGGCTCGGGCTGCCACCAAGCGATGCCCATGGGGCAAAGAGTGGTCGGCGGTGGAGAAGTTCCACGGGGCGAGGGCCTGCACTGGGGTGGAATGTGGGGATCTGTTCCGGGGGTTCCCAGCCCTGGTGGGTGGGAAACCATATCAGAGGAAGAAATAGCTTGGGGATACCAGCGGCGGATCTAAGGGGGGTAAGATAGCTCTTTGTCCTGGCGGGTCTTGTCACCTTTTGAGGGTTTTCCCGCAACAAACAGGATCTGGTAATTGTTCTTCGTTCTGGCGGTTTCTGCCATTGAAAGGCTTTTTTTTCCCGCATCAAACCGAACTTGGCAAGTCTTGGTAATTAGGAATGGGACGTCTGTTACACAACACATCTCATGCCTTCTGTAATCTGCGGAATTGTCACAGTACAATCGTGACTGCTACGATTAATTTGATGATGACTGTGATGATAGCCTTGAGCTGCCGGTATCAGAACGTCAGACGCCGAAGTCATACGGCGGTGAAGTATCAACAAAGAGTCCTGTTTCTTCTTTCCACTGTCAAGCGTTGCCAGATCATTCGAAACCTCAAAGTCACATAGATATAGAGCCCACTGATTGTACATGAATAGATTGCTGACGAGCTTCTGTTGTTTGCATTGACATCACAGGTTTTACGTACGTATGTTTCCAACCGATTAGTGCATTGATCAACGAGGACCCAGCTGTACACGGTACCCAGACCCGGAAGGTGACATCGAACCACCCGTGTGGCGACTGCCCAGCACCACTACCAATGTGGGCCCTTACGCTCTGAGTTTGTCTATAAATTATCAGAGAACGGCAGGTGCTTCACATTGTGGTTGACGGAACAAGCCTGGCAAGCCCAGATGAACCTGAGCCTAAGCCTAACCGCAAGAACGACCTGGAGGCCAACGATGTTGCGATGTGGGCTTTTGGTGGAAATAAAAAATCCGCTTAGTATCGGTTGTTGAATTCACTGGAATGTTTGCTGAGATGGAAACCCGATGGCGTACTGACCCGACATATTTAAGATAGAGCCGCCCAGTAACTGAAATTCGCCGATCCATCCGAACAGTAGGTATTTGCTTCGCGGTGTCCTGGACCAACTCAAACAATCCCACCCGCTTCCAGTGAAGTGCGGCTGGCAATGGTAGGTGGGCGGATGAAACTCCCACTAAGTTAACGAATCTAACGGAATGAATGTGAAGATAAACGGGGGGAGAGCGAAAAGCTCCAACCGATGTCATCCTTACATAGTTTTGAGAACATGAATTGTTCATTACGTAGTTCCCATTTCATGCCACCACGACGTAGTAAGACTCCCTGCCTATCTGCCCTCTCTATGAGAATAGCACGCACGCTTTCTTGTCTCAGCACACAACCATCCATTCATCCATCCGTCCATCAATCGTTCGTTCGTACGCATCTCCGATAAGCTAATACCACGGCGAAGTCTATTATACATGCCCAGGTTTTTCAAGGAACCCCGGCAGCTTCATCCCACTGACGCAACATGTGTCATCGGGACGAATTGCTGGGATGCCGAAAGTATCAAACAGTAGAATAGCCAGTCAACATTCGTCCCTCGTATTCATCAAACCCGGTTCATCCGTTCCTTCGTGCCCCCTTTTCCACCTTTTTCCTCATATCATATTCCCCCAAGCCCAATTACGTTATGAATGGATTGCACGATTACACGCGGAGGAGCTTGGCAGCGTGGTCAGTGATCAGCTGCTCAGTGGGGAAGCTCATCTCCTCGAGCTTCTGGGCGTAAGGAGTCGGCACTTCGGCACCAGTGACACGCTGGGCGGGGGCATCGAGGTAGTCAAAGGCGTACTCCATAGCCAGAGCCAGGATCTCGGCACTGACACCAAAGGCAGGGTAGCCAGACTCGACACACATGAGGTGGCGGGTCTTCTTGACGGAGCGGATAATGGCCTCGAGGTCGAGAGGCTTAACGGAGCGTAGGTTGAGCACCTCGGCCTCAACGCCGTACTTGCTCTTGAGCTGATCGGCAGCCACGAGCGACTGGCCGACACAGCGGGAGAGCGTGACAATGGTCAAGTCAGAACCAGAACGCTCGATCTTGGCTTTACCGAAGGGCAAAACAAAGTCGTCGCGCTGAGCCGCTTCGGACATGGGGAAAGTCTGTCCGTATAACAACTCGTTCTCAAGCACGACAACGGGGTTGGGGTCGCGGATGGCGGCCTTCATGAGACCCTTGGCATCTTCGGCCGACCAGGGAGATACGACCTTGAGACCGGGAATGGAGCCGTACCAAGCCGAGTAATCCTGCGAGTGCTGGGCGGCAACACCAGAAGCGAAGCCGTTGGGTCCACGGAAAGTAATGTTGCAAGGCTGAATACCACCGGACATGTACAGGGTCTTGGCGGCGGAGTTGACAATTTGGTCAATGGCCTGCATGGCAAAGTTGAAAGTCATGAACTCGCAAACGGGATGTAAGCCGCTGAGAGCAGCCCCGACAGCCAGACCACAGAAACCGGACTCGGTAATAGGTGTATCAATGACCCGGCGATCGCCAAAGCGGTCTAGCAGACCTTTGGTCACCTTGTACGCGCCATTGTACTGGGCCACTTCCTCGCCGAGAACGAAGACCTTGTCGTTGGACTCGAGCTCCTCCGCCAGTGCTTCATTCAAAGCCTCGCGTACCGTGTAATCCTTGACGCCCGAAGCCTGGGCATATGTCCGTTTTTGTAGCGAGCTGATGCTGGGAATTCCCGCTATTCTTGAGCGAGAGCTAAGGCTGGAAGAAGAGATGAAGGGAAGAGTTGTAGTGGATGCGCGAGGAGCAAAAGCTCGTCCAGCGACGGACGCTGCCCTCGTCGTCGGGCGCAGGAATCGCGACATGGCGGGGCGGGAATGTCTGTGGAGTTTGAAGACTTGGATGTCGTTGTGCCGGGGCAAGTTGTGCGTCTGGGTCAGCAACAGTGAAAGTTAGACCAACAGATGGGACTGGGGAACTGAATGGTTGAAAGGTCAACCAAATTAGGCAATTTTGTTAGCTGTCATCCTCGACTTTTTTTTTTGGAGGACAGAAGAGCTCACTATTCCAGCTAACAGCCGCAGCCAGGGTCCGCCAATGCGATAAGTTCAACGTTGGGCTGTTCCGGATGGCGCCTACATGGATGGTGCTGGTAAGCAGGGAATATGCGGATCTAAGCGGGTCATCCCATTCGTGTCCGAACAACAGCCGGACATTTTCAACTGCACCGTAGCATCAATGTCAGGAACTTCATCTCAACCAAATTTTTGCATATGCGTCCAATTCTATGTCGGTTCTACTCATTACGAGATCAAAGATATTGTTCTGTCTGCTCAATTCATGGATAAGCCCTCATCCAGAAATCAAGCGAAAAGCATCTTGTCCAGCTGTCCAGCAAGCTGAAGGGTACGGTGCATTACCCCAAGGAAGTCCGGTTTCTCCCGACGTCCGGTAATCGGGGGGGCTCCAGCGGTGTACCGTTGTGTCGGTATTGACCACAGAAACTCCATCTAACCTAGATTCCAGATGATAGTGAAATTGTGAATCACCTCAGGCCTATACAATATCCAAAGGTTTGGTCACTTCATCTTCGCGCTCTTTTACTACTTTCTCGACTTCATGCCGGAGAAAAAAGCCACTTGCATGTCTTCAGATGTCTACCTATGTATGCCATCGATGCATATAATTTTCTTCCCAAAAGGTTATGGTTCTGCAGAGAGGTTCCAGATTCTCCAAAGCGCATCGTGAGTTGGCTGCATCGCCATGGACTCGTTAAGGCGAAGCCAGACACGGCGGCAGTTGTCCAGTTGATTCCTTGCGAACCGTTGAATGTCTACTTCCTCACTCAATATTGTATTCTTACCTCACGACTTCCTCAATAGGCTTCAGTGTAGTGATCATGTCTTTCCGCCTATTTTTAGGCACATGAGGCATAGCCAATGTCGTTGTTGTACTTCGTTGGCGTTTCTGCAGGGGACAGACTGTATGACCGGTAATTGCAGGTTGGCTAGTAACAGTATTTCCGGAAAGGGGGAGATCAAAGTAGGGAGCAGCTCTCCTCTCGAGCTCCGTATCGATTCTATCAATGGGTACCCGTAAGGCGACCGGTCGAATTATTCCAATCGCTTCAGGCTAGCGATTGTTCAGATTTCTTGATCCATTGTGTATCCTACGTTTCTCTAAATAAAGACTTGCATAGGGTTGAGGAAATACCATCCCTATCCCACCTCCAATCATCACCTCCTGCCTGCCAAAACCCTACTACATCCCAAAAAGTCACTCCTTCATTGCACAGCGTTACTCTTTCCCAAGTTCTTCAGACAATACATAGTACTTGCACTTGCGGTCAACCACGGACACTAAACCGGGTGGCTTCCCTCCGGCTCTCCGATAGTCGAGCCCCATTGAGCGAGCTATTGAGCGAGGCGCGAGGAAGGCGCCGAGCGCACTGTTTTCAAAGAGCTTGAGACAGCTCGAGCCGTTTGTTTAGGCTTGCCGGGAAGGAGCAGCAAATGGCTAGTTCAACACGGATTGCGGGTGGGGATCGACTCTGATGAGTTCATTTCGAAGCTTGAGCTCCCGCAGCTGTCGAGCTACTCAGCGAGAGCTACCTCCGTCTCTTCCAATGCATATCCGCAGTCTTGTGTGTAAAAGCCCGCTGATTACAGTAGCGTTGAAAACATTCGAGAGAAGCCATGATGGTGGTGTCGATGCGCTTGAAAATAGCACCTTGGAAAATGATCTGGGTGACTCTGAGCATGCACTCGGAGAGACGGTCATAGATATAGTTCGTGAAGACGAACCCCAGAGAAAACATTCCCTACAATCAAACAGATTCTTGAAAGCATGACTGATCACAAGTGCAAATCTTGGTGTTCACTAAGGCTAATAAAAGAATTTAATAAAACAAGAATATGTACGAAGAAAGCCATCTGGCACGATTACAGTTAAAGTGAAATAAATGGCTGACAAGCCAACATATCCACACACCTCTCGCATGCTCCGACTGTTTCGTTCCCAACCTTAGATGCCTCCGTATGCTGATCCGCTTGCAACACCACTAATATGTGCACTCGGGATTTGTGTTCTCCGAAATCCCCTTTCTATCCGCCTCTCCCCCCCCTCCCCTCTTCTGCATCACATTATTCATTTCTCTGGCTTCTTGCCAACCATTAAGTACATGGGCGTAAAGAGACGCTCCTTGCCCCCGGCAACAAGGCAGTCGGCCGCAACAGCCAAGCTGTCAGCCATCTTCTTCGTTCCCGGCGGGGCCAGGCGCAGCATCTCTAGGCAAGCCGCGAAGAAGTGGGCGGACCAGCGCCCCCATTTGGTCATGCGGGCGATGGTGGGGATGTCGTATACGCTCTGCATGTATGCCCAGTTGCCAGCGAGAGGCCAGTACCAGGGGAAAGAGTCCGGACGATCGGCTAAGTCCTCGTGGTGCAGCATCTGGAAGCCGGCCTCGCGCATGGCGGCCAGGCCGTCGCTGATGCGCACCATGTTACTGATGCCGTCGCCGAGCTCGATGCCTAAGCGGATCTCGCGATGGTGAAGGTTATCATTGTCATATTCGTCAGTCATAAGCCACTCGTAGACCCCGAAAATGCCGCCGGGCTTGAGCACGCGCAAGATCTCCGAATAGACACCCGCGAGCACGGGGGCGTGCACGGTGGCCTCGATAGCGTAGACAGCATCGAAGCTGTTGTCGGGGAAGTCCATCTGCATGAAGTCGCCCTTGACATAGTCCAGTTGGTGGGATAAGCCTTCCTTCTTGGCGTAGTGGGTGGCGCGTTGGACCTGATAGTCATTGTTGTTGAGGCCGGTGATGTGACAACCCGTAAACTTGGCGATCTCGCGCGCTGGCCCTCCGACACCACAGCCGACATCCAGCACTCGCATACCCTCCTTGATACCGATTTGGTGCGCTAGATAGTGTTCATGACGGGCGATGGCTTGGTAGAACGACTCGCCGACCGAGTAGCGGCAGAAATGGAAGGATTGACCCCAGCCATACTCGTAAAGGTCTGTTGCGAGGTTGTAGTAGTGGCGCGTGAGTGTTGCGTATTCAGCTGCGCGAGCCTATTCACAGGAGCCTCATGAATTAGAAAAGCAGCCTTTCAATGAAGGGAGAACGAAGAGATGGATAAAAACTCACAGCCCG
>JAOYMO020445667.1:0-18974 GCA_025802455.2 Iodosphaeria phyllophila | reverse complement strand
CGTCATTTAGTTTTTGTAGCCAACATCAGTCACCTCCAACTACTGTACCATGACGACTAAGCACTACGACAACCCATCACGGGCCAGAGTGCGAGGTGCAGTCAAATACCTGGAGCACGAAGGCCTCACGGGCACATAATTTCCATTCATCAAAAGCAACATTTTCAAATTCTTCGGCGTCCGGAAATGATCCGAGGACGAGACACAAAACGCTTGCGGCTCGACCCGGACGCTCCTAGTGTGAACATGTGGTCGGACCCGGATTCTCGCAGGCTGCATAATGATCCCTAATATGACGGAAGACGTGGTCAATATCGTCGGAGCTCCTTGATTGAGGTGGATATGGAGGCGATGGGATGACTGGTGAAGAAGGGACCTGGGGACATCCGGAAATTATTCTGGTTGGGCCTGGCTGAGACGGCTGTTACTAGGATAGAACGACCTGCCAAGAGTCGCTCGCCCTTGAAGTCGGTCAAGTCTGCGCAACCGTGACACCGGACCGCCTAGATTTGTGAGAAGATTTCTAGAGCTGAACTAGTTGATATCTCCGTGGTTTTTTAACTTTGATTCTTTTCTCATGGTAGGAATTGGAGAACTAAGAAGTTGGCCGAAGAAATGGTAGATATTTTGAGGAGGATAGTAAATTAGGTTAGCAGAGCACTGGTATAGTTAGGTTTTGGTATGACGCGACGTGAAGACCAAGACCACATCGGCAGTTTACTTGAATGAAGAAAGGCGGCTCGTTTGCAAAACAAGAAAACAGAGTCAGCCAAAAATAGTTAGTTACGTCAGTATATAGAGTAGTGCTCATACATCCCGATAGTTGTATCGGTAGGGTGTGGGCAATTACGAACTCGTAAACACAGCGAGTCCTTTCAAGATCTCAATACCCAACCGGTCCAGGATTCCCTAACGATTTGAAGGATGTTCACTGTTGATTCCAATCTGCGACGGAGACAGAAAAGCACGAAACATGCGGAGAAGCAAATCGGCTGTAAGTGCCCTCAACTCTGGGCTAGACAGTAGTCTGGAATTATAAAAGCTTGTTTGAGAATATTCTCGATCTTTCTACATAGAAACCGGTCATTCGGAGCAAGGGATGGCAAGCGCAATTTTGAGTTTCACTCGGAGTGCGCTTTCCACCTTTTACGGGAAACAGAAGCATATAATTTTGAAGCTGGCGGATCTTGAGTGCATTTACCTTAAGTCTCGATGATATTTGAATCAGTGGTGCCAACGTCCAGCTTCATACAATACCGTACACCCGGTGTGCGACAGCCACGAGGACTCCGAGCTCGGAAATCTGGATTAGTTGCAAGATCCTGCCATCAGGCTCGAAACTCATCCGTACAGAAATTGGAGATCCTTTGAAACCTCTCTTCGACAAATTAAACAGTGGTTAAGCAAAATGCCGCGCAAACCAGCCGCAATGTCTAAGGTGGCCACAGAGGTTAGCACGGAGGACTATGTGCAGGCTGCCCCGGCACCTCTTGGTCCGGGTATGGCGCGAGTTCTACAGAGAATTGTACGCGGCTATTCTCTCTCTCATACTCCATCCTTCCCTGGTTATCCTTGAGCCCAATCTTCAAATCCTGGCACATCAAAACTTCGTTTGACTGATCAAGTCCATAAGTACATGTTGTGTCCTCGTCAACTTAACAACGAGCTAATATCAAGCCGCCGCCTTCGAGCGCTCTATATGACACAGGGAAAGATACGCACCGATCGGCAAGAGATTCGGAAGAATATTGAGAAAGACCATGCGGCTGAGCTCGACGAGCTCCAAAGACGCATTGAGCAGCACTTTCGGGCTCAGACGACACAGCGGTAATTCACCCCATTGATTTCTTTTGTGGGCTTCATTTTCCATGAGTGATAGTTGGAAACACACGGACGTTGTTATAGCGGTTCTCGGCATTTGGAGTTTCCTTTCCCTTCACTTTCAGCCCTCTCGCCCCTGTATTTCTCCACTACCCCAGCTGCGTCTTTGATCAAGGAGGATCGATTGCAATTCTGGGTTGATCAATATATCTGTAGAATAGATCAACTCCAATATTTCCGTTTCGTGCTTTGCTAATGACCACGCAGCTCGAGAGCTATGCAACAGGTCCTGGCCCGCTTGTGCCAGGCGCTCGAAAAGAAAGCCGAGCTCGAGGCGGCCATAGTTCAAGGTACCACAGATCTCGCCGAGGGAAGTGATCGTCTTGCCCTCCTCTTGGAGGCTGTGTGTGATGAAAAACGCACACAGGCTGAGGCTGCGATGCAGGTAGAGGGTTGTGACTGAGACTGAGCATCTGCCGTCCGACGACACATTTTCTGATGGAAAGCAACACTGGGATGCGTCGTAGTAGTGATCATAGATAATGTCCAGAGTGTTGCTGTGTACACAGAAGAACCTTCCTTCCTTGTACCTAACCAATGTTCAACAAAACGAGCATTCGCGCTGTTGTTGGGGTTCGGTGACTGCTGTCGAAACTGTCTGGAGGAGAGACGACCTGTGTTTCTCACCAAACAAGATTACTGAGCACCACATGGGAAGCGGAATCAAACATTAAATTTTTTTGGCTGGGGATTAACGGGTTAAACTGACTGTGTCAGATTTACCGGAAGCATTTAAATGTATTCCATCAGAAGCTGTACCATTCCTCCACCGCTGCTACCTACTGACCTCCTTATTTGTTCTTACATATTCAGACCAGAACGGACAGTAGACTGAGCCCCTTCTACCTTCATATAAAAGACCACCAACTACCATCATATCATCTCGTTCCGCCGCTCTGGATACCTATCATATGGATCTTCTAATACCAGTGTATCAAACAACTTCCGACCCATCTTCCCCAGAGGACTTCCTCGACAACGCCCTCCCCTGCCCATGTTCATACCCACTCCCTCCCCCATCAAAGATTCTCTCAACTCCGTACGCAAGACTCACGCCACCGTCGTTTGCTACCATGTCCCCTACTTCGTTCCACTTTTCACTCGTTGCCGGAATCGGCCATACGCGGCATAGTGCCCAGTAGGAAATTGCCGCGACGATGAAACCGCAGAAGAAGTTCAGGTTGTAAATGTACGTCGCGCCGACCGGTACCTCGCGACCTATGGCGCCCACGAAACCAACCACGTTGATCAAGATGCCCGCAATATAGGCAGCGTAGGCTCGGAAATGAACTCCAAAAGTATAATAGTAAGGCCCGCCCCGGCGCGCATCATACAACCCTTTCACCTCCAGGTATCCCCGACGAACAAAATAGTAGTCCGAGCACATGACTCCCGCGATGGATGATAGGAATACGGAGTACGAGCTGAGGTAAGTTGTGAACTGGCTGCTGGACGTGAGCAGCGTGTATGGGCACATTGCGATGCCGACAAGAGCACAAATGTAGCCTCCCCGCCGGATGTTGATGAACCGAGGGAGCAGGGCCGTGAGATCCGTACCGGCCGATACCGAATTGGCCGCAATATTCGTTCCGAGCTGAGCGAGCGCGAAGGCGGTGGCGATGACGAAGACGCCGAAACGTTGGCCCGAACCGCCATCATCGATGAATTTCTCTAGCAGGTCAAGCGGGTTCCATATCGGCTTCGATCCCGGGTAAATGATGACAGACGACGAAGACACTATGATGCCGATGAAGCTGGTCACGGCGAAGCTGCAAGGAATTGTGATCATCTGGGACCATAATACGTCTCGGGGCTTACGAGCAAAGCGAGTGAAGTCCGGGTCGTTCACAACAAGTGTTGCAAAGTTGGCAATGGAGCTCGTTATACCTATTAGTCTCATTAGCTAGAAGTAAGAGTGCGCTTGAAGATAATGGTTGTTTTACCTTTAATAAACTGCCAAGCGAGCGCACTACCACTGATCGTGGCAGGTGCACTAACAATCGGCCCCAGGCCTCCGGCCCTGACAACCGACCATATAAAAACTACACTCTTAATTTAGTGACTGATCTTGCTCGAAGAAGTACGAGTGTTTAGGCAGGCCAGAGACGAAATTAATCGATTGACGGTGGTTCTCATCGGGGTTTCGCCAACGTCGAATACGTACGAGCAATAGCAGCACATGGCACAAAATACGCCTTGACTGTGAATAGATGTCGAATTTTGTGGACAGGGAACCAGATCGCTGGCAGCGAGCCAATCCAGAAAAGGATGAAGCAGACATAATCCGCTGTCGTCGTCCCCGAGTCTGCAGGGAAAGTGTTCGGAATCTTGGTTCGGTCCTGTTCTCCAAATCAGCCTCTATTTGTAACTGCAAGTTGGCGGAAGTGGCGGCTTACCCAACTCAACCAAATAGATCTAATCATTAGATATACACACTGACCCCCGATGTATGACTGCACACCATACCAAATACAGGCTGCCGGGACTTCATCAGCTCTTGCTCCCCGCAAAGGAAGCCCCATCTCCACCAGCGACCAACTCACCCATAGCAGCCCGATTAAACACAGGCCATAAGCCCCCCCAGATACCGAAAGATGATCTGATAACCACCGGAAACCCGATGTGGTAGGTAGCGCCGATGCGGCCCGTCGAGCAGATAAAGCAGGCAGATATGGTGTAGCCGATCCATACTGTGAGCCAGGACTGCCACCACGACAGGCCATCGACGATCATAGACGATACGATCATCCATGTGGTAATGTTAAACGAGTCGGCGATCCAGAAGCCGACGAAATTCCAAGAGCGCCATTGCCGCCTCTCGGGCTCGACGGGTTTGAGGTCATGGTTCGTCAACTAGAAGTGGTAGATTATCTTTAGCTGAATGGGCGGTCGGTGGCTCACACAAGTCACGACGGATCTCACACAAAACAGATATCCAGGGAATGGTTTTGAGCAAGACCACGAGACAACATCAACAATTCAAGGTTGTTCTTTTTCGCGTGAACTTGTAGCAATCATTGGCCTTGAGAATGACGAGAAGGCCGTGGAAAACGTAAAGCCATCAGCTTACCAATAGTTGTGTAGAGGTCAATCCCTCCTCGCTTTCCACAGCAAGCTTCTCAACCCATGAACCCAGCCGGGAATTATGAGAACGAGGGGAGTTATTGTTCTCCATAACCAACCCTCCCAGCGCGAGCCAGTACTTTCACCAAGGTACAGAGATACTGTATTGCCGCGACTCTGTGGTGAGGCGATGGCGCCACGGTGAGTTTCTATCGAGTAATACTCGGGTAATGAAAACCACGAGCAGCCTAAAGACCTTGTTTCTAGGCTAATTTTTGGCGATAGCGTCTGCAATGGGCTGGCATTGATGTGGTGGACAACCAATAATGTGATGTTCACACAAAAGGGTAGAGCCAGCTCACTCTCATGGCTCAGAAGATATGACAGGTTTCTCGTGTCTCCATCACCCTTGAGTCTTGGGTTCACTCATGTCAAATTGAGGTCTTTGGCAGTCGGCGAAGCACGCGCCGAACACGACGAGTCCCCTCACTTCTTATCGCATATTAGGGCAGGCTAGAGTCCTCGTCCTCACCTCTCGCTTATCATGTGCGCTCTGCAGCACACGGCGGCGTGGATCAGTTCAACGGCCGCTAGTTCGATAGATACAGGACTGGATCATGATTCAAGCGCTCCTCAAAGTCGACAAATCGAGACGACAGTCGCAATTGTCAAACATGTCTTCCCAGCCGGTGGAGGAGGAGAGACACGAAAACCTTACACCCAGGAGCCATCGTTCTCAAGGTGTGATCTCTTATCAACCCGAGACAGACATAGGTGGTGCAGGTGCAAGGTGGGGATGTGCCTTTGTATCACCACCCAATCCTCTGAGAACAGTGACCGTCGTCCTAATCTGGAAGTTTATTGGGCTTATCTTGCGTCGAGGTGCAGATACCGGTAGCGATGACGCAGAGCGGATCGAAGCCGTGCCGGTTTCCCCTCAGACGCCACCACTACCGGTAACTACCAGTACGCGACAGCGCGCACTTCTGTTCAGTCCATGCATGCTTCGAGGACGCTATTTTTTCGGATCGCGTAATTTTCAGAAATTTCCGGTTATCCTGGCGGAGCTCAAGATCGCATTCACAGAAAACAGGCGAACCAGTTGCCAGCAGAAACCCATGATAATTCTACTCACGCGAAAGGATTCGCGGAGAACATGATAGGTACCTATCTGGATTATGACAGCACCCCCCGATCCGTGGGGAGAGGTTACAGCATGCTTCCGGACCCTTATCTTCCCCATCTCCTGCACCCCAGCTGCGTTAACTACCGCAACCATGTGATCCTGAAATGGATGGAGCACTCCTCTGGAGGTTGCATCGGCCGTGTGACATTCTGGGCCAAGAATTATCCACCCTACTTTTAAATTCTCATCTTCAAGGAGATGCTTGCCGGCACTCGCTCGGCCTAGAATCAACATGTCTGGCCTTCCCTCATCGCTCGTCTCCTCGTTCTTTAGGAAAGTCCCTATGTTCCAACGTCCCAGCCTTTCCTGAGGGGCTCAAAATCAGACCTGATGATTCCAAGCCAGGCGAGCAACTACCGCGCGGCAATTGAAAAGCGAGACATGGACGTTGGATAGCAAAATGACGAAGCTCTTCTCAAATGGCGCTGCCGCCCATCCCGCTCGCCAGGTCAAATAAGCCGTTGAAAACTGGCCTGGTCGACCTGATTCAACAGGTCACGGCACTCTCTCGATTGCGATCCCAGGATGACATGAACTATCGACGTTGCACACACAAATATGGCAAATATGGCAAATATACATCGACAAATCTGTATCGTAGCTCATGGCATTACCTTGTAAAAACACCGCAAAATCAAACCCCAACTCCTTAGCTCCACGTGATATAATGCTGATCCCCCGAGAGTGCCCTTCTACGCCCATCCATCACGTAAGAAGAGCTTACCAGGAGGTCGTTTGACCACAAGGAGACCATACAGATAGGGTGGTTACTTCGTCAAGCATCCAGCCGCTCAGCTTCTACCCACTGCCCAGCCTATTTGATCCTCACTGTCCCATCAGTATCCCACAGACATCTGTAAACGAAACAGATACCGCAGTCGGACCTGAGCCACATCATATGCAATGAACTCGTTATACTGCAAATATAGCGACATATCATCGTCGCTCGGCGGTGAAGTAGTATCAGGCTGCCGAACCCCTGTTAGTTCATTATCCTGCGCCATCTAACGAAAAAGTGCAAGGGGAAAAAAAAAGAAGAGCAGGTAAATCCAGGACAACTCACCATCTTGACCCCACTCAAGGAAGGATGCACACACCCAGCATCCTTCCACACACGCGGACCCGTCCGTCCCTTGCCCCACGTGGCAATCATGCCCTTCGCCTTCGCGTCCTCGCCCGCCTCGTAGGAACCGTGCTCCAGCTCCCACATCGGATCGCCCAGCTCGGCTTCGCAGAGCATCAGCAGAGCCTGGCCTCCAGACACGTACGAGCAGCAGTAGTTGGCCGACTTGGAGCTCATATCGGCCAGGTAGATGCCCTTGCCGAACGCGTAGCCGGAAACGGGAGCCTCGGGGGGCGCGATACGCAGGCCCTGGCTGAGAATGCCACCAAAGTTGGTACAGCGGGAGCCGTGCCAGAGGAGGCGGCGGTTGCGGGGAGAGCCGCCGAAGGAAGACTTGTCGAAGCGGTCTTTCTCGCCGTTGCGCTCGATGCGGAAGATCTGGTCGATGGTGTAGGTGTGGCCATGTGTGGCGCCGCGGGTGCTGTTCAGGTAGTTCTGGAGCTGGAGGAATTCGGAACCCTTGTGGTCCAGAGGGGTCATCTCTTTCATGCCTAGGCTCTGGAAGTTCTGGTCGAGCTTGTTGATTCGCTCGGTGTCCTTGGCTTTGGAATCCTTCTTGGTCAAGTTGAAGGCGTCCTTCATGTCGCTGAGGCTCTCCAAGAGTTCTACTTCTTTCTTCAACATTTCGTTGTTGTGGACGACGGGCGGCTTGTTGCGGCCGAAGGCGTGGGGGATCAAGCTGAAGTACATGTTGGAGAGATCCTCAACAGCTCGGGCATAGGTAACTTGGTATCTTGATGACGCGAGTGATTCATCGTCGATGAGATCCGAAAGATCCTTCAGTGCCTGGAATCCACGGGTGATGGTCGATTTCGAAAGCTTGCCCAGGGGCAGTTTGTTGGCGTCGTAGTTCAAATCAGACATGGTCGCCGCAAAGTAAGCTTGGTTGAAGATGAGTTCCATGAGTTTTTGAATAGGGACGGACAGCTTCGATTCCGGTACTGGCTCCTTTTCCTTCTTCACGCCCTCTTCTTCCTTCACACTAGCCGTCTCTATCGCATCATCGTCCTCTAGCTCCTCCGGGTCGTCCGAGTCAGGCTCGTAGCTCTTCTCCACAAAAGTGTACTTGCCCTTTTTCGGGGCGCTCATGCGCATTTCCCAGTGGAGACCGGACTTGCTCTTGAATTTCTTGTCGAACTGGTCGAGAGCCATCTTAAGGGTACCGTCGCCAAGCGCGGTGCCCTGTCCGGCTTCACCCACACGACCTATACCCATGTTAGAACAGAAGAATCAACCATGGGGATAAAGTCACTTTACCCCAGCGGGTCCAAGTTTTGAATTTCGAGGCCGAGTGACGGAGGAGTTGGATCTTGTAAAACTTGTTGTTGTTTTTCCCGGCATTGGTCTGGTTGAGGTTGGCATCGTAGATGACGCCGTCAGGGTCGATGTAAACACTGACACCAGGATCGCCGTAGGCCTCATCCACAGGGATTTTGATGTCTTCACTGGTAACCTGAGCAGACTCAGGTGGCTCATCAGCTTCGGCTTCAGCTTCTGCCGGCTCGGCCTTAGGCGCATTAGCCGTGGTAGCGGGCTGTGCATCGGGATCGTCCTTCACCTTGGCTCCTCGTTTCCTGGTCTTCGGCTGGGATGCTTGGCCGTTGGCATCGTCCTTCTGGGAGTCCTGCTTAGCCTTGGAGGTCTTGGAAGCCTTGGCCCCCCTCTTGGTCTTGGGTTCCGGCGCATCATCTACAGCGGCAGGCTCAGGCTCAGAATCGGGGTCATCTTTCATTTCTGCGTCACCCTTCTCGGGCTTGGACTGAGCAGCCTGGTCCTCCGCACCGTCCTGGTGGGCGTCCTGGTTGGCTTTGGTCTTCCTAGTCTTCTTGGGCTTGGACTGAGCTGCATCCTTGTTATCTGTAACGGCACTGGTAGAAGGTGCTTCCGCAGCACGCTTCCGGGGTCGAAGATTCCTGCCGGTAGGGGGATTTGCCGATGCGTCCTGGCTGGCAGGATCACCGGCTGTGGCAGAAGTCGCAGCAGCTTTCCGTCGAGGCATGTTGCTGCAGTATAGTGACCAAGCCAATAGCAAGGCGGAAAACTGTATAAAAACCGGGTCTCAAAGTCCGCGTAAAAGCCGTGAGACGCGTTATTTGACTTGTGAAAGAAGGTGCGAGAATGACGTTTGAAAAAGATGAAGGTGAAAAGACAAAAACGGCACCTTCAGCGATCTCAAGACCAAAAAAAAAACACACCGAGTACAGTTTTTGTCGGAAGCAATTGGTATCTCGAGGGAAACTAATCGCAAGATATCTGAGGAAAAAGCCTGGTGAGGAAAAAACAAAAAACCTCTGTATTTCGTTGCGCACCCTATGCGCCCTTCTTATTTACTTTCGCAGCAAGGCTGTGAGCGTTGCGGCGAAGTCACCATGTCCCCTAGACTCGGACAGGCACCAACGGTGCTGTAGGCAGTCGTGCACAGGCCATGCACCTTGACATCACCGCCCATCCTCTCAAGGCGGCAGCGCTGGCTATTGCCTGGCTGGACTTCATCGGTCTGCATGCTGTCCCTGTCTCATACGCTGGCAGTGGTTGAGAAGGATTGTGGAAGTTGAAATATTGGCTGCCACATGAGATCCTCACTGGTGATTTATTCCATTTCTTGGAGACTGCAAATGCAAGCCGGTTGTCGGAACAAGGAAGGTCATTCATGAGTACAGGTAAGATGTTCGGCATTGAGTTCGGATAATGTGTGATGGTATCCTCTATCCTCTATCTAGGAATTACTCCCTTGCTGTTCGATGTGAAACGTCCTAAAGTGTCACGCGATCATTCATAGTCATGGCTAAACCTGCGTGTCACCGTAACTAAAAAGACCGTACGACCCCACGACGAGATCTCCTGAGATATGGCTCTCGTAACATAACATTGTCCGAACTCTACCACAGCCTTCTTCCAAGCATGTGATAGGTTCAAAATTCACAGACTTATCGTGAGTAGAAAAGTCCGGCGACAGACTCGTGAGACAAGCGGTCTTCAAACCGCTGGTCCATATGTAGGCAGGGCATCGTAATTGGGCCACCATGAGTTGAGAGCCCATCGTGTATGTTATGATTTGTTGGTCATACGCATACACAGACGACCCGAGATAGAAAACATAACGATAGGCATGGTTCACATCACTCGTTTCCCTCTCGGAAGCTACGGCTCACCCCCCTCCCAAAAAAAAAAAAAAAGTTGGGTTCCGACACTTACCACAGCAAAATATCAATTACACACTACCGGTGAAAGCAACACAACTGATCTTCGACAAGATGAACGGACAACGGTCCGTTCATCTGCTTCAAGCCCGAATGAATCCTCACGTCCAGCCACCGTCAGGATATTCCCCCTATCCGTCCCTCAAACGCCTTACACCTGCCTCGGGGTATGGCGCCGTGATGCGTATTCGTGCTGCTGCTGTTGCTGATGATGACGATGAAGATGATGATGATGAAGTTGACAATGATAGAAAACCCTGTTCTATGGGACGATATGGAAGGGGCAAAACAAACTCCATTCGAATGCAGTAGGTACGTAGTAGAAAGACCCCTGGATTCGTACAGCCCACAATGAAACCTTGGAGGTTCTTCATCTTTAGACGATGATCCGTCTTTAACGCAGACGCTGCCTTCTCTCCTCCTTCTGCTGCTTGAGCTTCCGTTCCAACGCCTCTTCTCGGCGATCTTCATCTCTGGCCAAGCGCGCTGCTCGACTCTCCTCAACGTCCAGTTCGTCCATGCCGGCCTCCATATCACTCGAGGCATCAGAGTAATAATCGTAGCGTGGACCGCCGCCATCGTCGTCTTCCTCGTCGTAATCGATGAAATCGTCCAGCTCCTCATCGTACTCGTCCTCTTCGCGCTGCCGGCGTCCAGTCGGAGGAGGAGCCAGGAGACCACCAGCTGTCCGTGGTGCTGTTGGTGTAGGTCGGCCCATGCCAACAGCTGCAGTCTTTTTCACGACCGACACAGCAGGGCGGGCCGTGCCTTGGTAGCCGGTCGAGGCGGCAACGGATTTCTTGATTTTCTTCTCTGGGATCTCGGATTTGGCGGAGGCTCCACGACCGCCAGGTTTAGAGGGTTTGGAGGGTTTGCAAGGGCCATCCTTGGCGAACC
This sequence comes from Iodosphaeria phyllophila, assembly GCA_025802455.2. Classification (NCBI taxonomy): domain Eukaryota; kingdom Fungi; phylum Ascomycota; class Sordariomycetes; order Amphisphaeriales; family Iodosphaeriaceae; genus Iodosphaeria; species Iodosphaeria phyllophila. The sequence goes on along the minus strand of JAOYMO020445667.1, from coordinate 7,624 downwards.
CATTTCTGGCATCTGGGACTTTCACCGAGCGTGGAGCGATTTTCCCTCCATTCGTAGTTCCCGTAGTTCCCGTAGTTCCCATCAATCTCCCTTTCGTCGGTGCGGGCTTTTCTGTGGACTTATGCACAATGCCGTGCTTGGGTCCCCCCGTCTCTTGGGCTTTCGCTGCCCGGGCCATGATCTCTTGAAACGAGCCCTTTTTAGGCGGCTTAGACGACTCGACGGGTTTCGAGGTTATTTTAGTGGCAGGTTTGACGGGAGAAGGTCTGTATGTGGTTGTGGGAAGGGGTGGTTTTCGATCGATAGGCCGATCGATGGGCCGATCAGTAGACGACGGGGCTCTCGCGGTGCCACGATAGGGTCGATCTGACATGGTAGAAGACCATGGTGATGATGTTGATGATGATGATGATGATGATGATGCATTCACAGGACGTGGCGGGTTCGACGATACGGACGATTTGGGGCGCTCAATAACGAGAGACGGTCTTGTAGGTAGTGCAACATGTTGTTGTCGATTCGCTTGACTTTGATATGGCGTCTTCGCATCCGACGTGTTTCGCGACAAGGCCGGTCTTGTAAATGACGACGACGATGACGGCGATGTTGGTGATGCTGTTGATGCTGAATGTAGGAGTTTTTGCGATCTAGCTATCTTCGACGACGAGGTCCCGATGGGTTCGCTGTCGGCTTTTCGCTTGAGGCCGGCAAAAGTGGCTGATTGAATCTTGGACCCTGACTTCTCTGGGAGCTTCTCGTCTCCGAGAATCTCCGCAAGCAGGTCACCGATCTAGACAAGAGTGAGAAAACAGTCAGCATCAGCACCCGCATCGTCGCGTCGCGCAGAGAGGAAAGGACAATGAACATACCGCCATTCTGCTTCTCTGCCTCTCTGCCTCTCTCTCTCTCTCTCTCTCTCTCTCTCTTTTTCTCTCGTCTGTCTTGTCTGTCTTGTCTCTTTCGTAGAAATCACGTTGTGAACGACATTAATAAATGCAACATGCTCGACGCACAACCCGTCTTGCAAACATCAGGCAATCGGGCAATTGGGCATGCGCCGGAAATCACCCAGCCAAACAAGCAGCGACGAGTGCGCCAGTTGCTACACAGGCACACGCCAGCTAGCAAGCAGCCCGGCGAGCGATTAGGCACCGAGCAGCAGTGAGCATGCAAAGGTGTCAGATATTCAACCCCGGCATCCCCGACTGTAGCGGATATTACCAATTATTCCTATCAGAATAAGAAGAAAAAAAAGGACTGTGGTCAGTCGGGTAGGACCTGTCGAATACCGTTGTTTATGTCGCCTTTGGAGTTTGGAAAGCCGACCAAGCCGGGAAGGCAAAACGACGTCGGGCAGGCGGATGGTTGCTGTGGTTAAATAAATATAAATTTGGGTGCTGTTTCCGCAGGCAGTGAGGGAGTGAGTGAGTGGTGGCGCTGCGTGGTGAGGCAATAGCAGTAGCAGGCCAGCCGGTGGAAATGACCAACAGTCACTGAACAGTCAGCAGTAGCAGCAGCAGCAGCAGCAGCAGCAGCAGCAGGAAGGAAGGAAGGACGTTGGCGATCTCGTGAAGATAAGCCGGTCGCTGCAGGCGGATGCAAATTTGTAAATTTTGTTAGGCGCGCGGCGATAAGCCATGCAAGCATCTGCTGCTTGCCTGCCCAAGTGAATCCGGATTCGCTCTCTTTCAAAACTTCACTGTCGAGGTCAAGCCGGTAAAATCAGGTGCTGCCTACCACCTTCTCGTCACCTGTTCCACCGCAAACGTCCAAGTACCGGTAGGGTGCTGTCGTTGCCACCTGTTCTGGCACTAAACTGGCAGACATGTTGCGCAGGTGGCGAAGGGAAGTTGACAGCTGGGGCTGAGGTAGATGGTTCGTGTACTGATAACGATCAAGACCGTAGCCAGTTGAGCACTCGAGCAGGGACGACATCTGTGGCTGAGATGAGTGGCTCATTCCTCAAGCCCTAAGCCCCCCACTGGGTTACCTGCTCGCAGTGCATGCATGTCAAATCCCCCGCGAACTTTTTTAGACCTATCGCCAGAAAAGCCCACCACCAAAGCTTCACACACACACACTCCGCAATCCACCCACCATCAAGATACACCAGGACTCGAAGTCTCAGTCTCCGCCCAACTCGCGGTTAAACCGATTGATTACTCGTGTTCTTCCAATCTAACACTACTGTAAGCTTCCTACCCCTGACCAGGCGATTTTCCTCGTCGCGCATCTATATCTCTGGAGACCCAAATTTTCCCCCGCTAACCTGCAATCTCACCCCGCTAGCCAACCAAAAAATCCACCAAAATGAAGCACCTCGCAGCCTATATGCTCCTCCAACTGGGCGGGAATGCCTCTCCCAAGGCCTCCGACATCAAGGAGGTTCTCGAGTCGGTCGGTATCGAGGCCGATGACGAGCGCTTGGAGAAGCTGATCTCTGAGCTCGACGGCAAGGACATTCAAGAGGTAAGATCGATTATAACCTATGGTTTTGTTTCTCCGTGATTTGGTCTATCTAGATCTGGGTCAGTTCTGACGTTTATCGTTGCGTCACAGCTCATCACCGAGGGATCTTCCAAACTGGCCTCTGTGCCCAGCGGTGGTGCTGGCGGCGGCGGCGGTGCTGGTGGTGCTGCGGCTGCCGGTGGCGGTGCCGAGGAGGCTAAGGCTGAGGAGAAGGAGGAGGAGAAGGAGGAGTCGGATGAGGACATGGGTTTCGGTCTGTTCGACTAAGGGCCTCTCATCTCTACAGTGGAGGTTCGGCTGTCATCATCTCTTGGAGTTCCGACCGGAGCCTCATCCGTACACTATCCAGTCATGGGAGGCGGCTCGCGGCCATCATGATATGGAAGGGTCATTTTCATCTGATTATGGCACGTGGATGGTGCATTTTACGGCATGAGACATGAACATGGAAAAGAAGGTTTACGGATGCAATGAAGTCTATGGGTTTGATGGCCGATGCTATGGTGAAGGGAGACTTGCTCGTGATGATATGTGCTTGACGTGTGGTAGCCCTGGCTCTGCGTAGTATTCTCACTCGTATTTGTGATTCAAAAACAAAAACTTGCCGTGGTCGACAATCGGTTTCCTTGAGTTAAGCCTCCTGAAGATAGAGGCCCGCCGTGTTGTAGATGGGGGTCTCGATGATGTCAACTGCTACTCAAACCATAAGTTAGTGTAGACAAGTAAACAATGGCCACGGGACTCCGCGATGTTGTGCTTATGAGCTGGTTTGGCGTCAGCCTTTTCCAATTAACCTGGTCTATATGTAGCCAACAACGGTTGTCACAGCAGGGCGACCTTAACCCCTTAGCCTAAGCTATAAGCTGGCACGAAAATACTGTTATGTTATGATCTTAAAAGTTTCAATCATTGAGTGGCTTAGGGGGTTGATTAAGTGCTTACACATCCCCTTAGCTAGGAATGATTAATACTGTAACTGAGATAATTCGGTGAGCATTTTGGGACAGATTGGCATCCTTTCCTGAATATCTGTCCAGGCAATCGATCAGAAACGGGTATCCAGAATCACTGACTTACTTTGAACATGTATCAGCATCGCAATGCATGAGAGATATTCCTCGAAAAAGTTTCAATATCCTACATAGTACTCGGGAAAGTAGTGGACCGCAACCAATCAGATGAGGAACATGCAGCCACTTATGAAGTGCATGAACATGTGATTTCGCGATATCTTCCCCAATCCTTTCGTGCCAGAAAACTAGAAGGTTTGCAGCTCGACCGTACCGACAAACTGGCACTCCACCAATCGACGACAGCTCCCCACGGACCAGCCGCCCATGGTTGCCCCGACAACCGTATGTCCGCACGCTGATTGGGCCGCCAGCTCTCCACCCCAAGCACTCACAACACAAAGTTACCTGTAGATTGCCTGCAAGACCCCCTTTCCCTCTCCACGCACTCCCGCATTCTCCTGACCGTGAACGACGCGACATAACTTCCCATCGTCGACTACAGCGTCGCAACGCTTTCTTCTTTCTTGGCAGCAATCGCCTTCTTGTCGCTCCGTCAGGTAGGACTTTTTCATTATTTAGAGCGCAGATATTCGCGCTTTTTTATCCATTTTGCCAATCGTGCGCTGCCGGGACGAAACACGCACGGCACGTCGTCTACGCGCTTCATCGAATCCAAGGACACGACCATCAAGGCGCGTCCATATAACCTAATCATCACTATCCGCACTCGATATTCGCTTACTCGGCTTGATTCATCATCATCGTCATCGCTTTCTACCTTGGAGCTGCAACATATACTCCCATATCACACATGCCGGCCACATCAGCAGCGATGGCGGCAGCATCACCCACGCCCATGGGCTCATCGCATAACAACTACGGGCCAATTCGAAAGCCATCTCTACGCGGCTCAGCGCTTCGCCAAGTCCCATCACGGACTCAGCTCGACCGGGCCTCATCCAACTTGCTCACGAAAACGACTACTGTCGCGCGACGGCCTTCTGTCGCCAGCAACCCCGCGGCTCCAAGGGCGGTCTTTGCGATTGCTCCTACCGCCGGTGCTAGGGATAACACTGACAGCTCCGATGACGAGATTATTGTGCCTATGAAGCTCAGCGCCATCACCCGGGCTGTATTGAATGAGAGCGAGTCCGTGGACGGAGAGTCCCATAATGGAAGTGTCAAGACAACCACGTCGTCGTCGTCGGCGGCGGCAGCGGCAGCGGCTGCCAGATATCGTACCCGGTCGCGGAGCCATCGGTCTACGTCTCCGGAAGCAGCCAGCCATCCCAAGGAACCGGAAACCCAGCAGAAACGACGCAGCGTTGTCAGCGCGTCGGCCGTTTCTTCTTCAGGGGCGGAAAGGAACCGACACTCTCGAACTAGCAGTGCGCAGATTGCATCACGTCCTTCCTCACCCGCGCGAAGTCAAGCTAGTCGCGAGAATAGCCCGGTCAGGAAACGGGTGGTCAAGCTCAGCACCACGCCTGGAGCCAATTCTAGCCAACTCAAGTCGGCTAAGCGGAGATCGACATCCTCATCGCAGGGCACTGTTCGACCGCGGAGCAGCAGCGGCCACAATGGCCAAGACGAAAAAGACAAGGCTAATGCTCCCGAACCTAAAGAACTCAACACCCCACAGCCCCAGCCAGCCAAGAGCGTTCGAATTCTATCGGCTTCGAGTGGCCACGACCGTTCTTCTGGCGTCTCTTCCCGATATTCGTCCCGAAGAACTTCCGCCTACACCTCTACCGGCCGGACAGATGCCACTTCTCATCCGGGATCAGATGACGAAGAAGATGGAGACGATGCTGCTCCGGTCACCGCTCCTTGCCATCGTGGTAGCCTGAGCTATGGAAGCGTTTCTCGGCACGGCTCTTTTGGAGCGCGGTCACGTGCTGACGAGTCACAAGCTTCTCAGTCTCAGTCTGGGGCCCAGAGCGTCCGCGTCAAGAGAGTTGGGAAGGTTGCTGGCAGTTTTCTCAGTGGTCCAGCCCGTCGTGGACGTCGCCAATTCAGCGAAGGAGATGGCGATGACGGGGAACCACTCGCCCAGTCCGATAACCCTGATGAAGGCCAGGGACAGCAAGACCTCAAAGACCTCGTCGACTTTCCTCCTATCGAGAAGGACAACGTCGCCCCGTCCCATTATGCTCCCGATCGAATCGCCTCGGGAAGTCCTGTCAGTGCTAAGAGCTCGGCAAGACGTGGTCGAGAAGGTTCTGTTCTGGAAAAGGCCGCGACACCCCCGGAAGAAGTTCTACCAACACCACAACCCGACCGCGATGAAATTCATATCCCTCACTATCGGATACCGCCATCGCGGGCCGAGATGCTCTCCGGGCATGACCAGGAGAACGAGGCACCATCGACATTCCGCAGGACCAAGCCTATGAATCTCTTGCTCGATCGCGACATGTCTGATCTCAAATTCGCCTCCCGACCCGCAGTAGCACAAGCACATCCCAATAGCGGTTCCCATGGACGCGCCGGCTCGCCCGAGAGGAAGCCCCTGACTGCCATGGACCAGAACACGCCACATAGGCCCGCTCCCCCGCCACCACCGCCGAAGATGTCCATGCTCGAGACGGCGACATCGGTGGCGGGAGCAGCAACGGCACAACACTCGACCAAGCGGCGCAACCTTCTTAAGCTGAACGGCAAGCACTACACGAAGCTGGATGTGCTAGGACGGGGAGGAAGCGGCAAGGTCTATCGCGTCCACGCCGATAACGGCCGCATGTACGCTCTCAAGCGGGTTTCCCTGGAGAACGCCGACGCAAACACCGTGCGGGGATTCAAGGGCGAAATCGATCTTTTAGGGAGACTGAAGGGTCTTGATCGGGTTATTACACTTATCGACTACGAGATGAACGACGAGAGACAACTTCTTAGTCTGGTATGTATCAAGTCAAGTTCCCTCCTCCCTACTTATAAAATCAATGTACAGTACAGATAAACTAACCAAGTTAATACAGCTCATGGAAATGGGAGAGCTTGACCTCAACAAACTCCTGGGCCAGCGCTACTGCTCCGAATCCGCCAAGTTCGACCCGGTCTTCGTCCGCTACTACTGGCAGGAGATGCTCGAGTGTCTCGCAGCCGTCCACTCCCGCGACATCGTGCACTCGGATCTGAAACCGGCCAACTTCGTCCTCGTCCAGGGCCGTCTCAAGCTCATCGACTTCGGTATCGCCAACGCCATCCAGACCGACGAGACCGTCAATGTGCACCGCGAGACCCAGATCGGCACCCCGAACTACATGTCCCCGGAGTCGCTCATCGACAGCAACAATAACAACACGGGTGCCGCGCCGCGCCCTGCCGCCGGCCAGCAGCCCCGCGCGAAGCTCATGAAACTCGGCAAGCCCAGCGACATCTGGTCCCTCGGCTGCATCCTGTACCAGATGGTGTACGGCACGCCGCCGTTCGGCCACATCGCGAACCAGATCTCGCGGTGCCAGGCCATCATCAACTGGGACTACGGGATCACGTTCCGGGAGCGCGGCATCGGCGACGTGCCCGTGCCGCCCTCCCTGCTGCGCACCATGAAGCGCTGTCTCCACCGCGAGGCGCACCTGCGCCCCACGTGCGAGGAGCTGCTGGCCCGGACGGACCCGTTCCTGTACCCGGCCGAGCAGCTCGACGAGGGCCAGATGCCGATTTCCGAGGAGCTGCTCGGCAGGATCGTCCAGAATGTCGTCGCCAGGTGTCGCGAGAGGGTCCCCAGTGAGGCCGAGGCGCTCAATCTGTGGGCGCCGGCTTATTGGAGCGGGGTCGTGAAGGCGAGGGGGAAGGAGGGGGTGTGAAGGGGAAGGAAAGGTAGTGGAGCTCGGCTAACGGTTCGGGTTAGGGGGAGGTGAGGTGGATTCTTGCTGTTGTCGTTGTTATCATTTTTTTTTTTTTCTTTTTTTTTTTCGGAAAAGAGGAGAGAGAAAAAGCTTGAAGGAAATGGTTGTTTTGCTCGGTGTTTGTGGGCGCCTTTTGCCTTTTTCTCTTGCGGGGACGATACGACTTTTTTTTAAACGACGGATGCAAGATTATGAAGAATTCCCCTGCTGGCCACGGCTTTTTGAGAGTTTGCGGGACCATCTCACCGCGCAGGATGTTAAGGACTATCACATAGGTTCCGTACTTAACGG
>JAOYMO020445578.1:0-18979 GCA_025802455.2 Iodosphaeria phyllophila | reverse complement strand
GTGTCCAGTCCACCAGGCAGAAGGCCCCGGACGGTTTGAACCTGTCCGCCCTGGTTCTTGAGAGCGATGGAGATGGGCAAGCTGACCATGTCTACATAGCTGATATTGACGAAGAGCTCAGTGGAGTTGAATGTGAACTCGCAGAATCCCCAGGTCTTCTTGTAGTTGGAATCAGAGGTATTGGAGATGCTAGGCTCGACGAGAGCGGGGCCAGGGTTGATGTAGAAGTCGAGCACATCGTTTTCCACGAACCAAACCCGGGCACCCGACATCCGCGGTACCGTGATGGTACGTGTTGAACCCGGAGCCCCTAGCACAATGGCACAGTCTACTGCGAGCGGTTGGAGCGTTGATGAAGGGGACGTAGGGTGATGTAGGGATGAGCCGTCAGCCTGGATCAGTACTGGAGCATCGTTGAGATTGATGTCACGACCTGTAATGTATGCCTTTGCATTAGAAGTACTGGTGTTGTTGACGAGCGCAAACTGAACTGTTGAATCAGTCATGGTCGGTTATGTTCACTGGGTGTCCCCTGACGATGGACGGTATGTCGATATGTTTGGATATGGAAATAACAGATAGCTGCATGGATCTATCAGGTTTAATTAAAAACAAAGATGGACGAATGGACTCGAGATCTTATATATCAAGAAGTAACATGTAAGGGCTTGGAAACTTTTCTTTTAAGGACAAATCCTGCTTGGCCCAAACGAAACGATCGTGCCTCATATGAACATGGGGGCGCTGAGTTCATCCGCGGACCGATGGAGCAACCTGTGACTATTTTCGGAGTAACGCTCAGGGGCAATGAAGGGAGGGAGAAAGCGACTTTGATTTACAACGTAACAGCGTATGTACATAATAGGAACATGACCCGCGAGTGGCAGCGTCAGTTGACGAAAGGAGCTTTTTCTCTGCTTCCTTGTTGGAGCCATCAGAAAGCGATACTACGACGGATGATCAAGAAGCTTTGTTGAGTTTTAAAAGACCAAGTATTGCGGAGCAGAAAATAAAACCATGAACGCGCCAAGGAAATCGGAAGAGAAGAGGTGGTTTAGAGAGGGCAAGGATTGAAAATAATGGTGGCCAAGATGAGGACTCGCGCTAGGCTCACGCGACCATGCCTACGAATCTGAACATGCCCTCCATCTTTTAGAAAATCGAGCCCGTTTCCAAAAGAACAGATTCATAGATCCGAACGAGGCGGACGCCGTCGTCAAAATAAGCAACGCCATCTGATAGATATCTGCTCACCGCCAGTTTATACTCCAGATCAACAGCAGCCCATGTGGGATTTATACAAGAGAACGTGGCTTTGTTCCAAACTTCAATATGTATTCACTGCATGTTCGAGGCGGAAGTCGGTGGGTGTTGTTTGCTTGAAAGGACAACCCGAATCAGCATTTGAGAATAACCGCAGTGGAGGACGACAAATGAAATGATGAGAATGGAATGTAATCAAGTCCTTACAGGTATTCGGTAATTCCCGCATCAGAAGACATCTTTTTTGTCTGGATATATCTATCATTCATGACAATGTGATGTTGACGCCGGAATCAGACTTCATGTTCGGCTATTCCTGCCGTCGATATCCGGAGCCTTAAACGGACGCCCCACCCAACGGATGTCACGTTCGGCGACTCACAGCGAAGGTCGTTCATGCAAACAAACACCGGATGTAATGCAATAGTAATGAAACCCACTGAGGGAAAGTACTGGACGTTCGCTGGGCTGCCCCTAAACCTGCACCACGCCTTATTCTCGACGCGAACTACAGTACTTTCGTCTGTCCGAAAGTGAAACCCCAAAAAGGCTTTGAGGGAGACTTGCGGGCAGCGCTGAAAGCACTTTTTGGGGCTTGGCTTTCGCGTAGACAGACAGCTGTGGATTTAGCATAGATCTTGGACATCAGGAACAAAAAGGAAGAGTCGTAGATAAAGTGAGGGAAGGAGCGACGAGCCATAGGAGAGTCGCAATTCCCAAAGAGTGAATGTAGGTTCGATTTGAGTTTAATGAGGGCCAAGTATGGAGTTACAAGTCCCCCCCCCACGTAGCACCACAGTTAAGGGACGACGTCCATATAAACCCCATGTATCTAAGACTTGGTTCAAGCAGATCCAGGTAACTGTAGCCTCATCATTCAAAGGTTGGTGGACCGAGGTGTTCTTTGACATCCGCAATCATGATCGCTCCACCTTTCTGAACGAATTTATGGATAGACTGTATCGAGATTTAATGATAGGCGTATGCAGACATTTTGAAGAAGAAAAAAAAAAAGGATGAGTTCCGTTCGAAAATACGACTGAAGACGCCCCGTAGAGAAAAATTTTGATGTTGTGACAAATTACCATAATCAAAGAGGATATGATGATGCCAGCACTCCAGAAACGGCCCAAGGGCGAAAGCATGAATGTTTGATCACGGGGTACCTTCGGAGAAAACTTAGTAGTCTCCCGACTCCCCCGCTGATCCACAGACCCGGGTCTCCGCTGCAGTCCTCCGCAGGTCTCTATGCAGGACATGGGAGGTACAGTGACGTTATGAACCGCAGGTCGTTTCCACAAGAAATATCTTGGGGTCATAAAGAATAGCGCTTGTGCCACTGTGTCTCGGAACAAAACGACAATAAGCCGAGCGGAAGTGAAAGGGGGGGCAAGGGACGGTACGGTGCGGTACGATAGGATGATATAAGTCAGAACGAAGCAACAATACACATTACGGACTATTATCTGAATGAAAGTTAGCCTGATTCAGTTGTTGGCTGCTGATTTTGCTGCTTGACGATAACAACACACCAACGTCCTAACAGGAAATCACCTGTTCACATGCAAACGCAAAAAGGAGATAGGGGAGAGCATAAAGCACGCCGATTTTGTAGCTACCACCGATTTTCGGAAGTTCATGTGAGAAAAAAAAGCTGCGAAAGTGTGCATTTTCCAGAGAAATGTTTGGAATAGCGGAAGTGTGGATAATTAGCTATCCCTTGCGATGATATGGGTACCAAATACTACAAGAGTGCATCGCCCTCTCGCTCATTAATGGAGTGTTAGTGGAGAAAAGGAAGACCAGCTTTCGAATCATTTTTCCACATTAAACTTCCCCCCTAACCTCGCTGATGGCGCATGCCACCCACCATCCAAAATTCATATCATCAGACCTCCATAGCACATCAGCATTGTTCACGAGACATGGTCAAAAAAGTCTCAACCTCTCCCTTGCCAGAGGACAAGCCGCGTTACTTCATAGGTGGGGTAGGAGGGGGGAACCGCGGGGTCATCTCGCGACTTGGTAGAATTGTATTTCAATACGAAGGCACGCACAAGCCAGACGAGCGACCTCAAAAGGGGCTACCAAATTGAGGAATGCGATGCTGTATATTCCATTGTCAAGGCGGCTAGATAGAGGTGATGGTTCCATCAAACCACATCAAGCACCCCATGCTGACGGTATCCGGTCAGACTGGTTAGCGCGAAGGGAAAAGTTTAGCGGCTCAAAATGATCCATTACCACAAAAAACACGAGCATGCCTGGCATTGCAGATCTCCAAGATACACAATGCACACCGCGACACGCTCTTCCTTTTCCCAATACGACGTACCACGCGACTTGACATGGCAGAAGGTGATGGGGCAGCAAAGGCACAGGCAAAAAAAACGGGGCAAAATGCACACAAAGAGCTACCCTCTATGGCCCATCGATTTCTCCAAGACTTGCCGCGCGATCGCTTGGTTTTTTCTCACAGAGACCTCACCTTTCGCACCTGGACGCGTAGTTGCTCTTGATATATCACGCCTCTCGGAATTTGCATGGTGATCAATTCTGAATCCGAAGAATGAGTCGCGAGAAGCTGGCAGCTACCCGTCTCACGAAACAGCATGAAACAGCCCCCCCCCCCCCCCCCCCCCCCCAGCCCTCGTAATGTGCTGTGATAAGTGGAGGGGTGAAGCTCTGCCCATGTCAGGCGGGTCCCTTTGCGGTCCTTTGTAGGAAGGAATAGAACGCAAGGCTAGACAAGAGGGGAAGAAGTGAAATTTTGTCAATCACCGTAGCCCATAGCATCATTAGCGAGATAGAGTGCGAAGATAAAAGCCAGCCACCACTTGCCAATGCCCTAAAGCTTATCTCCTCATCCCACAACCAACAGAACACTAGCATAAATCAACGTGTGCCGCGTCCTTTCACATCACAAATCAAACGACAGCTTCAAGCAACCGACGGAGTCAAAGATCATCCGCTTCAGAGCTAGCGCGAAAAATGTTGCCTATAGTTACAGTCTGCGAGCGAAAGCCCCCGCCAAGTCGAGACTCATCGTTTCCATCCTTATCATCTTCGTCTGCTCTCAAAAATTGGACGATTTCATTCTTGTGTGCGCGCCCCTTCGTACCCTTCATCTCCCACCTTTCCGCCGTTGTTTTTAATGTCCTGTTTTGCCGTTGACAGGCTTTTTCATGCGCCTCATCCTAATTCATCCATTTCCCCTCCCTCGCATTGGCTTTCCGTTCCTTCTTTCCTTTCCATTCCCTTTCCTGTCCTTTCCCGTCTGGCCGGGCCTTTGCCTACCGCCACAGCCAGGTCTATTAAATACTGAGGGAGGAAAAAAGAACATGAATAATCGCGCAGCTAAAAGCTGGCGTATTAAAGCGAGCGTGTAAGAAGGAAAACGCAACAATTGAGCAAAAGATGATACAATTCCAATTATTCCAAGGCAGCGCGGGGTGGACGCAAACTCGAGGGCGGACTGATGGTGGAATCGAGAGAAGGAAAAAAAGCAGGTGAGAAGGAGAAAGAGGAAGAAGAAAAGAACATTAAAGATGGGTAGCAACGTCGTAACTAAAAGCACAGGAGGGAAGAGAACTCAGAAATGGACCAGCCAGCCACTGCCGAACGCATTAGGTGCGCAACTTGGCGCCGAAATTCCCGTCTTGACCACCCCTAGACCGCCGTGTGGCCGAGTGTTCCAACCCTTATTCTTGTTCCCAGCCTTGGCCGCCCTTCCCTCTCCCTGGATTACCGGTGACCGTTGAATGCAGACGTCGGATGCAAATGCGATCGCAGAAACAAATCGAAACTCCTACTTCACCTTCACGCCGAGCCACCCTAACGAGAAAGTGCAAGCTCAACGCAACGAGGTTATATGCCAACAGAACCGAGAGCCGAAACCCGACAAACCAGCACTGCCTCCCCTACCACTGGGAACCGGAACAAAGGAAATCATGTCTCATTAAAATTAATACACGCTATCCTCATCGGCACCTTGCGACGTCATGGAAGGCGTGGAAACGTTGGATGACCCAACGTCATCCACATAGCCAACCAGGGCTTGCGAGTGTAAATGGAAAGATTCTCCCATAAGTCGGGTAATCCTGTGGGAAATTGTTAGTATAAAACTACTCAAGCATCATCAGATGCCTTGGGGGCCTTGGGAGATGGAATGAGTGTAAAACTTACCCCCATACTACTACTTCGGAGAGCATTGCACCCCACAATCCAGCCACGACAGAGCTAAGCTGCGTGCTCAAAGGGTTCTCCTGTTCTCTCTCGAACAGAGCGCGAACCTTGACGTACATGGCACTCTCCTCGTCAGAGGCGGCCTCATCATCATGTTCCAGACGATAAAGCCACATGGTCAGAATAATCATCAAGTCCATTCCACAGAGAGGATGCTCAATACTCCAGTTTGTTGGCGATGTTCGGGCAACCCAGCGGACGCCCGATCGAACAGCGGTTTCGATACAATTATAGCATTCCTGAATGACTTTGAGCATCTCGCTCGATCGGCGAACGCGGTCACGGACGTTGGACATAGCGGCAGCCACTTCATAGGAATCGTGGTACCGAAGAGCCTCTTGGATCGGCTTTAGATCGACCTCCAGGCGAGCACGCGTGTTGCGAAAGAGAGCCTTGGCGTTGAAGATGAGAGGATGACCTTTGTGAGGCGCACTAAGCGGGACTGGATCGAGCTCGGGCTCGCTGAGATCGAGAGATTTCTCCCACGTCTCCAGCGCCAGCCGAAGCTTGTACTCGGTCACCACGTCTTGAAGTGCCTCGGGACTACGTTTGTGATACCAAACCTCAAGGAACAAGGCATTAATCATGACGCGTGTCGCAAATGCACTGTACCGGAGCGCCTCACCCTGGAACAACTTATCGTGAGCAACCATGAAGGTCACAGCAGGTGAAGCCTTGAGCTGCTCATGCCATGCCGACTCGTCCGTCACCTTTGAATTCCAGAGAGCCTCTGAAGAAGGCAACTGCAGGTCTGCGAACTCATTGAAACTGATGGCAGGCGTATGGTTATATGTCAGCGTCAGCAAGCCGAAGAAGATGTAGACTGCGTAGTAGGTCCGTCGGCAACCTTCATCTTCAACCCACTCCGAACGCATTGGCAGGGCAGTGCGGGATTCCTGGCGTAACTTCAGCTCGTATCGGTTACCGGCAACCATATTGGCAAGCAAGCTCTTGATAGAGCAAGCCCACTCCAGTCCCTTGGGGTCGCCACTCCAACTGGCAAATATCATGTTCAGTAATGAGCTCTGCATGGTCCAGAGGGGACACTTGCGAGAGCTGAAGTTCTCCTTGTTAAGAAGAAACTGGTTCACAAGTACCTTGGACCCAATGTGAAGCATGTAAGCCGATTCCTGGTCAAAGGCGTAGAGCGCCCCGATGGAAAGAGTTGCGAGCAGTAAGGCGGGCGACACCGTAGTAGGCTTGAAGGATGCTGGATGCAGAAACGGAAGATGATGATGAAATAACTTGAAATACGTTGACAAGTAGCGATTGACCGACGCCAAGGAAGGCAGACGGAACCCAGTGGGGATACTGCGTTCCGTGTCATGGGCAAGAATGCTATCCAATATTATAGTGCGTTCTTCATCACTAAGGATCTGGGGAGCCGTAAATCCAGACGGAGACTTGTAATTGTTAGTGGTTGCTGATCGTTGTTGCTGTTGTTCTTGGTGATGGTGGTGATGATGATATGGGTTGGAAATAGAATTGAATGCAGGTTTGGAAACGGATTTCTCAGCTCGACGCATCGTCATGGGCGGTTCAAGTTTGAACTGGCCACCGATCTGACCACGAACGACAGGATTGGCAGGATGGGTGTGAATGGGAGAGGAGTGAGCGGACAGTACGGGGGTGAATGCGGTACTCACACTGGCGAAGGACTGCTGGTCAACTGATCCTGCGGCACTCGATGTAATCGAGTGGGCTTTGGATCCAGTAGCGGCTGGCGGCATGAAAGTATCCCACGGCACGTTGTGCGCGGAAGCAGCAGCAGCAGCCATAGATTCAGCTGGATAGGCAGAGTTAGGAGCAGAGGCAGTAACATTAGCAGTCGCCGTCTCTACCGCATCAGCCGGGTCCTCCTGTGGATATACCACAGCTGGAGTTGGCTCGAAAGGACTCCCACCATTGGATCTTGCTTGAGCTGTGGCCTTGTGGTGTAAGTCCGCGACGAGCATGGCAGCTGTTTCTACATCAAAGATGCCTTCGCTACTGGCTTCGATTTGTTCCAACGCTGCATTGTCGATAGCTGCTAGTGACTTGGAAGGACCCTCTATCCGAGCTGCTTTGGGTCCAGACCGACGTTTACCATCACTGTGTAAAGGAGGGCCTCCATCCTTAGCGTGAACAGTGCGATCATGCCGCAACAGAAGGTCTCTCCTCACAAAAGTGCTTCTGCACTTCATGCACTTGAAAGGCCGTTCCTTAGTGTCTATGAATTAAGCGCGACCATGTTAGTATCTGCAAGTCAAATGAATGGACTTGTTTATTTGAAAATTAGGTAGACATGTGTGTATAAGGAATGAGGGACAAGAGGGAATGAGAAAATAATTTTAAAAAAGATGAGCGAAAGAGTTCTTGGCGAAATGGGTTATACCAAATCTCCAGATCCCACTTAGAAGAGCATTTGGTGTTGAGGGGCAGATCGAACTGAATGTCCATGAACTAATTCTTGGCCTGGGACTAACATAAACCCGGTCGGCCAAACGTGCGGTAGCGTAGGTCATGGTCTTGAGACTAAACGAACTAAACAAACACGGGATGATACAAATGAGGGGTTAGGAGGGGAAGTTGCCCAGTGCAACACGTGGGCAAGAAAAATAGCAGTTGATTCATAGGGAGATAGCTCGTCGGAGAGTATGTAGTCGGAGAACAGGAGTGAGAAACGATGGCAACTTACGTGATCGCTCATGTCTGCTTCGGTGTTCACTCCGGCTGAAAGCGCGAGCGCAGAATTGGCATTTGTACTTGCGCTCGGGGGCTGGCGCGGTGGCTACCGCGGGCTTCCGGGGAGCAGGAGTCGACGTTGCCGACGACGTTGGCGGTGCCGCGACATCATTGCCTGGCATGGCGATAGCAAGAGGTCGTCGGGGCGGAAGGACGACAGGATGACAGGACGATGGGCGGGAGATAGGATATCGAGTGCCGCGAACGATAGCGATAGCGTACGATGCAAATAGGATTGCCTCGATCGTCTTCTCTACGTGCTACAGCGGTTCAATGATGAAACACGGCAAAGATCGATGACAACAAAAAGTCAAAACGGCAATAAACCACGGAATATCTCGCTCGTTTATTAAAATTGTAGCTCCCTAATCCCGCTCTTGCTTTTGCTTTTGATTTTCCTCTCTCTTCCTCTTGCTCGGGTGTCGCTGCGCTGGCTGAAGACCCACACGCAGATCGATAGTTTGAGTATCGTCCGTTAGCTGGTGCGGCTACAGCTGATTGCTACGCTGCGGTTGCTGCTTCTCTCCTCGCTCGCAACGCGCGCTCCAGCGGGATTCAAAGGGTGTCTTGTTGACGAAACTGGATGAAGTTGGTCATTTGGTATGCTATACGGGTCATGGAATGAGATGTATGGGTTGAAAGGGCCTGGAGCCAGAAAATTTTGTCGTCTCGATCCGCAACGGTATCATAGACTGTAAAAAGATAGCGGCGCGATGGGCCTTGGGCAGTTAATGCAATGGGGGCGGGCAGGTGGCAGTGGGTGGTGGGAAGAGGGGCAGTCGGAGGGAGCAGCAAGACGGGGAGAAATAATTTTGGGAAAAAAGGAGGGGGGAAATGAACTTGCGCGGGAGGGAGGGCGGGCAACAGGGCTGCTGGTGTGTGCCGGCCAGTTAGAAGCCGCGCCGGAGGATAGTGGGTAGGTACCCGGCAGTGGGAGGTACCCCCGCCGCGCTGGACGGTGCTGCGCAACCGTACAGTACATTTGATGAACACAGCCGGTAGACAGCGAGCACTGGACGCGGGTCGCGCTACGGTGCTTTTGGTTTATCAAAAAGGTGCTCTGCGCCTTGCTGGCAATGCACTGCGGGCGCTGGCTTCTTCCGTTGCATTGTGCGCAATAGATAGGAGCTGGAGGTATCTGGAACTAACTCCAACTGGTGCACGTATTTTCTGTACCATGAGCATGCGGCGGTGGCATTCTTGAATGTATTGTGGGTTGTGGATTGTGGGTAGGCCTTTCTTATGGTCCGTGCATCTCTCAAATTTGGGCCCCGCTGAGGCGCTAGGAGGTCTGCGCATAGTACGGTAAAATCATGAAATCGGACATCAGAAAGGGAAAGGTCATTGCAGAGAATCCCAGTTATCCGGCCCACAACACGCAGCCACCCACCACCAACCCGCAAGCCCGTGACGGCCCCGTCCGAGTACCTCGCAGCACAGTACGGATATTGATGCGAGGGACTGTCCTCGATGTGGTGCTGCTTGGGGCTCGTCCTTTATGGGAAATGGGAACGGAATGCAACCTCCACTGACCTCCCCCAAAGGCGACATGACCAATGTGGCCTTGTGGACAAGATGCTGTGTGGCCTTGCGTTACTGGCCGCAGCTTGTCAAATGAACACTACGCAATACCGATCGAAATCCGGACGCGTCCGCTCAAGTCGTTCGGCTGCCACCAGTATTTACTAGATATTCAGGACGAAACCAATGTCTACTGTAGGGTCTTGGGAGCCAGCGGACTCAGATCGAAAAATAAGGCAGTGGGGGGCAGGCTCAGGCTCGCGTTTGGTTGCACCGGACTAGGATGTTCCCATCACACCCGCCCAGTGGCCCCACTATTACTGGGCACCGTCTTGTTGTATTTGCGAATTGTGAGGAATCCTAGGAGGTACCATACAAGAGCATATCCACTTCACGATTAAAGAAGATGCGGAAATAGACAGTTCTTGAGTCCAGCTTCAGCTGGGCGGAAGAAAGGCGGTATCAATACCGGTCGTACCGGACATTTCAAGCAGATGCCCACTGAGTCTTCCAGAACGAGCCCGTGAACAAGGTCCAGTACGCTCCCAGCCCTCGCACAGACAAACTTGTGGATCGAGCAGAATATTTCTGGTGGCGCGGAACCCGGCGCAACAGCCTGGTAGTTGCGAATTGTTTTTTTGCGCCGAATTTAGTTGCCCCTCTACTGTTGAAAAATGGAATGGTTGCACGCTTTGCAGGCACTGCGCACAGTGAACGATTGATAACGAAAGTACGAGAGGATGACGCAATTAGAAACTACAACCCAGCGTGGGGTATATTGATATCATTTTGGAGGGGTTTAGAACGGAAAAAGGAGGGGCTTGAGCATTTGGAAGCGTGGAGGGGAAAGGAGCTCGCGAACGCGGGTGGCCTGGTGGTATTTTGCGAGATTGCCCCTCCTTCTCGCTCCCAGGGTTCGTAACTAACCGATCATCGTATACAGTGCTTGTTCTTTCGAATTCGAACAGTGTCACCAAGTACCGATATGTCTCGCGTTCATCTCTTGAACCCACGAGGGGTAGTTGCTCTTGATATCACGATGCGATGGGTAATGCAGGCTTGCTGCGATTTATCCCGGCGGCCTGGCAGCGAACGAACTCTTGTATGGGCAATTGTCTGATTCAATCCATCCATCCGTCTTTACTTCTCTCGGGGAAACGGGTCGACAATTACGCGCACCTGAGGACGGCTGACAAAAAGGCAAAACCCACCTGCAGGCTCTCCCAGCTGGCGGCACAGCGAGCCGAAGCCAGCGCGCTGGTGATGACCCACAAATGAGCGTGGGATCTGACCGATCAATACCAAACCCTGGTGTGCGTTTTGTGGAGCTCGTAAATCCACTTGCTTTTCTCGGACCTTGCGGTATCCATCAGATAACGTAAGTCGTGGGTGGTCGACTACCGGTACTCTTGTCAGTCACTTCAAGTTCTGTATCGCCAGGGTTTCGCGAGTCTAGAATTGGAGGTCTAGTGTCCTATTTCTAAATCCACGCAACGATATACGCTTTCGTCCTGGTAGCCACTTACAATCAGGATCATCGTCCCGTCAGCGAGACAACCTCGCAGACCCCACGTGGCTCGCTTTGGAGTACGTATGTGGGAGCATCTGGCATGACAAGATTTAGATGATATTCAGACCAATCCATCGAAACCACAGAGTACCAGAGAGCCCGAGTATCGATTCTAGAGGCTATCGACCGACAACGGCTTCTGAAAGTCAATGAAGGCTGGCTGGTTAAATCCAATTGTTCTCGTTTGACCCGAGCTTATTGATTTGAGAAATGAACATAGAAATACACATAGCGTCCCCACGGCTCAAGAAGCATCTGAGTGAAAAATCCGGGTACTCTAGTTTCCATGACGGATCTGACATACGGGTCAAAATGTGGCATGCCAACCTCCATTCTTTCGAAGGTCTGTAGTCTAAGCAATACCACCAAATTCTCGTGTTACTCTGCCTACTAGTACAGGCTTTTAGAATAACGGAGGTACAGTGTCTGCGAAGTACGGTATTTTCTCCTACCATACCTCCTTCACTCCGAAAGTCTGTCAGGGAGACGCCCTTGTGCAAAGCGCATTTTCTGAGACAGACTTTGTGAGAGGCGGAGGTAGCGTCAACAGCCTCATGAGTGGCCGGGTTATCGATCGACAACTTGTCCGAGACCATCCTAAGTCTTGACCCGACATTCCCTCCTGCATACCGATATTAGTCTTGTTGCTTGTCCAAAGTGGCATCACGGCAAGTCAATGCTTGTGGAGTTTCTGCATTTTGTGTCACAATACACACAGTACATCCAAGTTATGTGCTTACGTACTCCAACTGTCTCATACCGCTCCGGACTGGATTGTGAGAAGCTGCTCGCCGACAGACTCAAAGCCAATCTTGGACCTGAACAATAAGACAGCATGGGTACTCACCGCACAGAACAGAAACCTGACTAGTCAGGAACTTCCGCATCTCCTGCAGCAAAGTATGGACTTCTTTGCCAGGAAAGTCTCACCGCCAACGTTTACCACAGTATACTATCGTATCAATGCGCGGGACTGAACTTCCTCGCTTTTGCTGCACTTTCCAGCTGCTGCACGGAGAACTTCCTATCCATGGTGGTCCAGGGATATTTGACGGTGTAGATATCAGTTTTCAGCATGTTTCCTGGAAACACTAGAATCTTACGAGGATTGAATTTCTTCGGTCGCAATTCTCACCCTTGATCATGGCCTTCATTGCTCCTTCTCTCACGCGAGGGGCAATTTCGGTCAACTCCAGACCAGACCGACACTAGTGTGAAGTGGGGTCTACCCAGACGGCCCTGGATTCGACTTGCAAGACTAACGATGAGGGGCAGGAAACGAGTCTCATCATACGACAGATGTGCCCACCTGTGACACTTATCAACCATGAATCTGGACGAACACTTGGCCCTCACCCTACACAGTACTGCTACTAATTCGTTAGAGCGCTTTATGGAAATTTCATTGCTGGCCTGCCGTGCCAGTAATGGAAGACACTGGTTGTTGTGGCTGATCAGATAAGAGAACCAGTTCAGATCTTCGATCCGAGAAACACCCCCACAAAACGCGACCATAGAGAATGTAGGGCCAACTGATTGGCTAAGAAATTTAGATGTGGGGATATTTGCCGTATGTACCAGAACACCCGGCTACGGGCTGGTGCACTCTCACCCGTCTTCTAACAATAAAAATCAATAGGATGCACAATTCCCATTTTGCTACGCGCCAACCAACTGGCTAAGTGGCCCCATCAACGAATTAAACTCCATAATCGTCTGGGCACATGGCTGTTCATTACATACAGAACGACATGATAAAGCTTGCACCGCGCTACGTAATGGTTAGAATGCTCGCAAAGTGTCGAGCTCGACGTGAGATGAGGAACTAGGTTAGATGATTCCCTACAGGCGGAGAGCACAGATGAGAAAATCCCAATGTGGCCTCGCGTGTTTCTTTCGAGCCCTTTTCACATTCCATACGCTTGATGGCCATCTGACCCAGTCAGCCTTTAGTGATTGGAAAGGAGTTTGATTGTCCTTGTCATGATATAGAATTAGTTTGGTTGGAGAAAGGGTGCCATTATAGTAGTTTTGATACTGACTATTATGGGTCTTAAATTGACTGTGACAGCTTCCAGGCACAACGAAAGCCTGTTGACTTATCATTATGGTGCGATCCTCTCTGGTCACCGCCAAATTGCCTTACTAGATCTTCATACACCACACCGCGGGTCGCTATTTTTAACCTATACACACAAAGTAGGAAGAATTAGGGTAAACTAACTGGCTAAGACGGAGTCTAGATGACCATGTGTTGTAGCTTCATCTCATCCTCGCTCATGGTCCGCATAAACCCAGGAGAATCGCAGAAGAGCATGCCAGTGCCACTCAACCGATCTCCTCAGTATGCCCCAGAGTACGGCTCAAGTCATACTTAGGAAGCAAGCAGGGCAGGCTTGCGGCGTTAGCTATTAGAAGTGCAACATATGCAAGAAGTTTCTGAAAATACCGAACAAGTTCGTTTTATGGGTTTTCTCAGGGTAACTAGATGATATCGAATGGAAAGAATGCAGAGAGACTTTCAGGATTTGATGATAGCGGTACATACAAATAAAATTACCCCACCAACCTGCAAATCACATCGTCGCACAGCATGTATCCATACAGTCAGAAAGTGTCAAGTTCCACAACTTTGGATGTTTTTTTTTCGCTTCTCAGGTTGTCATACAGTACCAGTACAAATATCACATCTCCGTTCTCATGTACGCAGTATCACGTCACGTCACGTTGAAAGATAAGTATATCTACGTTGTGAATTAGATATTGACAGCCAGGAGGTGATATTGCTGTAAACTTCCATGGGGACGAAAGGGCTAGGGCTAGACATGTGTATTTAAATGCAGACCTGGCGATTACTGCAGTGGCACATCAATCAACTTTTCGAGAGTTGAAAACAAAGAGTGGCATCCTAGAATTCCCATCCTGATGCCCCTGGAAACTTGCGAGGATTATGCTTGATGTAACGTGTTGCCAGTTGAACTTTCCGCATGGCCGTTAAAATCCCCACTGCGTGTTCAGCATGCGCGCAACAGGGAACATGATAGAAGATAACCTGGATTTTGTTTGCTTTCAAGGGGGCAAGGGAAAAACAAGAGCTTGGGTCAATATGTTTGTGATAGGATCCTGGGCTTGTCACTGTTTACTGTATGTATCCAACATATCTGGGGACCGGGACGGCTCGCATCCGCCTGTTCGTCCACATTTACCTCATTCCATTTCGTGCGACGATCCGAAATACCCTCTTTTCATGCTCGCACTGGATCTAGTGAAAAGCCTTTGCAAATTTTGGTGTACTTTATCAGTACAAATTCGTGGTGAGAATCGATGGCTGGATTCTTTGCCATTACCCAAGACAGTCTATCGTCAGGGAGCCCAATACCTAGCCTATCGTATTCTTGTCACGTCTTATCACATCCAAGCCCGAGGGGCTTGATTGTGATACCTTCTCTCAAGGCCTACAAGTAGGCTGAAAAGCCGGGAGGATGTCGTGGGACCCCTCAGAAGCTGACAAGTCCTCGGCACAGATCCGCCAATAGTTCTTCCTCAATTTGTGATTTACAGGGGCAATCGGATTAGCACACCGGTATCCAGTACACTAAGATAATGCTTTGTGGGGTTAAGATCGCTTTCGAAACCCGTGACCGAGGTTGGGCAACAGTATCAGGAGACGTCTTATGCTAACGACATGTTAGAGGAGTTGCCATGATCTTCTTCGGTAAGGGGACATATTGGGTGGGGAGGGTATCAAGATAATAATACCCAACCGCCAGTAGGACCCAACATCCAATCATTGAGAGATGACCATGTCATCTACACATGCAGGTCATGAGGCCACGAGATCTTATTACTTCTTCGTGGGGTATTCAAACGAAACCCTGTGTGTACGAATGTAAAGCGCCTTTGATACTGCTTTCCGAATGGCGGAAAATCTTTCCGGACACTACTTCTTCACAGTACATGAACGTGGACAGCTGCATCTTTAGCGGTGGCGTAACTTTGTGAATGTAGAACTACTGCACCAGGACCTATAGTATTGAATTTCGAAAACAACTCAACTCTATCTAGAGATTTATCGGCTCCGATTGAAACATCAGAGATGTATTGACTGTAGATAGTACACATGATATTCAAGATACCCGAACTGAGGATTTTTCACCACAATGCTTGTGACCAACAACTGCTGCCCATCCAAGCTTTGTGATTGGCTCTTCCTGGTGTAGATAGCTCGATCATTGTTACCAAATGAATCAGTTCCACGAAGACCGAAACAGCAAAGCACGAATGAGAAGCTTCTCGGGCCACCACGTTTGTGAGTCATACTCTAGCGGCTGTTTGCTGTGGCATCCAGATAAGAAGGCAGGCACATTTGCCGTCTAGGCAAACAAAAGGTATTCAACGTCAGCTCATCAAGATCAAGCAACAGCCAGTGGTTCTTCACGTCCACAAACGGACACGAATGACAGTCCAGTTGGTTAGGGCAGCAAGACAGGTCGGCCACAGGACACTTCTTCCCCACATACGACAACCATGGAGTCGAGACCAAGAGGCTGAGAACCACATGAATCCCAGCAAGAGCAAATAGGTCAAGACGCTTGTAAAGCAAAGAAAACACGAAAGATACAGGAAAGAAACAAAAGGACAAGAGCCGGGGCCGGAGCCGCAGGCATTTCCATAAGTGATTGATATCGCTACTGTTCGTGGGCCCTTGGATGAAATTCCGTCGCTGTGCCACCCGCTGGCGATGCCCCTCTTCCGACCTCATTCACCACCGGACCTCGGCACCACAGGCTATAATTCGGATTATTTTAGAGACCTCGCACTATGGGGAAGAGCACAGCATGGATGGGAAAGAAGAGAATTTGATGGAGTTCGGTAGGGCCTCAAGGCTCAGGCAGCACGACATCGTGGTACTGCACGAAAGACGACACGATGGCCGACAACTCCCTGGCGGGTTGGATCCTACCGGTAGCGTTTCCATCTACGTGGCACTCGACCCAACGCTTCATCGGAGGCTGGAAGGGAGCACCATCCCATTAGGCTGACCGCCAACCTCCGACCCCTCGTCCACAAAGTCTCAAAGATCGTCGCTAAAATGCCGTCTTCCAATGGCGTTTTTTTGTTTTCGGTATCGCTCGCCGAACGGATGCTCCGGCACGTCGACGATGACAAGAGTCGGTGAGGGGTTGATGTGGGATTGTGCATCGAATTTGACGGCCCGAGCCCGCTTTCGTGCGCTCGCATCAAGCTGGAAAGGGTAGGCTTGCACACCGTCAAAATGCTATTTGTGAAGTCACAACACAGTTGGAACTCGGGAAAACCTACTCCGTACAGGAACCAAGTCGTTGATCCAGGATGAACATACTGGGCCCCACCAGTGGTTGGAGGGAGTTGCTGGCCCCTCCATGAAAGGTATCTCTATTGCTGGTCCTAGACCCCATTCCGTTCATTCGGGGGTTGCGCATGATCCTTGCAAGCCAAGTCTTCGGCTCACCCATGCACTTGACGCGTTTTACTGTGCGGGGTGGAAAGACAATAGAATAGCAGAAAGAGAGCCGCAGTGGTGGGTACTGGATAATCTCTTGAATTCTACTGATTACAACGAGAAGGAAGACTCGATGATCTGAGCACCCATCTCGTCACGCCGAAATTACGACCGATACAGCTAGGCACCAATAGCCAAGCTCAAGGCTGGTCGTCATGTTTTGGATGGAAGCGATGGAAAAGAGCAACAAAGTCACATCTTGATGATGATTGTCCTTCAGCTCGAACCCCGAAACGACGGTCATGTCAATGATTTTGTCGAAACGTTCCCTGGCGATCTGAGTTGGGTGGTACAACACGCCAGACTCCTGTCTGAAATTTATCATCTCAACCTAGCATCTGTGCAACTTGTTCTTGCGAAGGTGAAGAAATGCGACCCTCATTTTGGAAAACGCTGTATTGTGAGCTCCCCCTTATTAACACACCGTAACCCAGCATTCAACATAATGCATGCTCAGAGGAAAGAGCGAAGGTCAAAGCATAAGCAGCCGTTAATATTGTTGCTTTTCTGATCTGGGCGAGCAAGCAAGCCGCATACTTGGGCGGCGTCAGTTAAGGAGACACACCCGCGCCCCCGCTGAACTCAGCGAGTTTGATAACGGATCAAATCCTGGATTACTTGCATGCACACTAACCCCCACGCTCTCTCACGTATGGTTGTTAGCGCCCTGACAGGGGGAAGTAAATCAGAGCCGGACAGCCACCAAGATACAGTAACAACCTGTCTGGCTTTAATTTGTTTCCGCTCGCGTGAATCGTGATAGCGTGGCTGCATGGGTCTATATTGCCAGGATAGCAGTGGGGGAGATAAGTGGAAGATGGCACCCCGCTGGCACGATATTTCGGTATCCGCATTGTTTCTCACTGTCAGTACCAGCAAGCCGCCACGGTGTTTATAATCCACTAGGCGCTGGTCCCAGAACTGGAATATTTGAAGCGCATTGACGGATGATACGTAACTGTAGCTCAAATTCAAAGTAAGGAAACTCAGCTCACATCAATAGTGGTCTTCTTTGCACGGCGTAGCGAACGATATCATCTTCTGAGGTTTGGAATCCGGATAGCCCGTCCTCCTTTCGATCGCGTGAGCGTGGAGGAAAGGCAGATCAGACCTACCGGCAGAGTCCAATAGTTCAAGGGCAATTGAGATCAGACTCAAACCACAGTCACTAGCAGAGTGCACTACGTAGCGAAACCCCCACAGAAACTGGACACTATTTCCAGATTGACTAGTTGGTTTCCAGTCGCAGTGGAGCAAAGTGATTCCAGGACCACTCCACATCCAAGCCATTATTGTTGACCATGTAGCCGAGCCTCTCCTTTTCATAGTGCGCAGTACTTGGTGATGTTGATGAGCTCAAGCACAACTGCATCTGTATCTACCTTAACGTGTAATGCAAAGTCCCTGCAGCGGCGTCTCCGGAGTGTCTCAACAAGAACTGGTTGCAGCTCTCGTCCATGTCAAGAATTGGAGACATATCAGTAGTCCATACGGCGGTATGGCAGGAGAAAATGATGAGGTGGCGCTCATCATGGATGAATCGGGAGAACCACTAGGACACAAACCCTGTGAAGAAGTCCCTTCATGCAGAGATTCCATCATTATTCTAAACAGCCCCTCAGACCCTTCTCGGGCAATGAGGGTGGCTTGTAAATTGTAATGTAATATCCGGTGGCCGAATTTTAGTGAGGTGTCCGTCGTTGCCGTTCCGGTTCTCGTTGATGTAGGTAGGAAATAATGTACAGGCTGAGAACTATGTTTTGTGTGACCGTGGTGTTTTTGACACTTCCCACCGACTGTGAGTCGCGCTCAAATGTTCCAGTTTCAGGTTTTGTTGGATTGGTGGTTCATGTACCATCCAACGTTCGCCGCCGTCTTGAGAGAGAAGGCATGCTAATGCGGTCACTGCGCGCATTACTAGGCACATCAACGGGCTGCTGTACTGTAGAGTCCACGTGGATGAGCACTTACATTACCAGGATAATGACATGGTGCGAGTCTAACCCTGAAGGACTCCAGGATCAGTTGCAGGTGAATCTCCGACACTTTGGCAGGCCATAGATCCTCCATGTCAGCAAGTGGCACCGACATGCTTCTTTTCATTGAATTTACAA
>JAOYMO020445495.1:0-18994 GCA_025802455.2 Iodosphaeria phyllophila | reverse complement strand
TCAGTAGTGACGGACTCTGCTGATTCCACACATTCGTTCAAGCAATCACACCAAGGGAAAGCACAAACTGATGAAACATCAGTAGTAAAAGAGGATGAGATAGATGAAGTCATCGTTGAAGACAAAAATGAAGACAAAAATGAAGACAAAAATGACGGTCAAGAGGAGAGTAAGGGTACTGCTGCGGTGACGACCACTGCTACGACTACTTCTCTAACTTTGGCTGCCGACAAGGCCAACAACGGTAATCGGCACGAGGGTGGATCTGCCGCTACGTCTGAGGATCATAACGGCATGAACATGAGAGTCCAGCCAACCTCGACTACTGTAACGACCAACGGTGCTGCATCTAATTCAACCAACGCTGCCAGCTCTTCTCACCTGCATGAATCAGGAGAAGGACAAAATAATGGACGCCAGATAGAGCAAATCACAGCTCCTCGTTCACCCCCAGACCATTCTGAGAAACAGGCATCAACGGTCGATATCACTTCCTCGTCTTCCCTACAGCAAAGGGTCAGACAACCTCCTGCATCTATTATCCCGACCAAACGGCCACTGGAGTCGTTTGATCAGTCCATGGTCCCCATCACACCCATCTCCCAGTCCCCGCGACCTCGCTCCAAGAACACGGCTGGCCGCCCAACCGCTCGTAACAAGAGCAAGTTGGCAAAAGTCGTTTTTGGCCCCACACGTCAATGGATTGCAACTCTACGCAGGTCACAGCCGTCCAGATCATCAACTCCAAACGAATCTGACTCTTACTTTCTTCCTCTCTTCTTGCAAGGCTTCAGCTGGAACGAGACAACCTGGATGAAACCCCTCCACCGGGTGCTTTTCCAAGCCCACAAGACAATTTCCACCGAGGATACTCTCACGCAGATCCAGGAGAGCCATGCTTGTCACTACCTGAAGAAAGTTTATCAGAATCAGCAATTCGATAAATGGTCTCTGCGACAACCCAAGAGGTGTGCCGAGCCTTTGCGCCCCGATATGCATTGGGATAAGCTCTTGAAGGAGATGAAATGGATGAGGACCGATTTCCGGCAGGAGGCGAAATGGAAAAAGGCCATAGCTCGTGAGCTCTCCCAGACATGTGCTGATTTTGTGGTCATTCGCTCCGAGCCCGAATCAGCCTGCCTACAGATCAATCTAGTGCCTCCTGAGTATCCTCCACGACCTATTTGGAAAGGCGGCGATTTAGTATGGCCCCATCGCGATGATGGTGCGGCCAAAATTGACAAAAATGAGCCCCTAGCCCCTGGTCCGATTACCTCCACTGGAGAGGACTCGCCTATGGATGTGGTGGATCTGGACGATGAGCTGTCCGTTAACCCACTCGACACCATTGCGCCCTCTGCTCTCTTCTCGCTTCGACCTGATGAATTCACGTTCCCCATCAAGCCCTCCCCTCACACGGACAGGCTCTTGAGCGAATTGCCCTTCTATGACTCGCCTTTACGAGTGTCCGAGGCCGAGGCCGATGAAGGTGAACCACAGGTCGATCCCGATGCCAGCTGGAAGCGGGAGATGCTCCCCGTGAGCAAATTTGTCAAGGGCCGCCTGATGTTCCACAGTTACCGCAATAATCCTCAAAAGCCTCGGTCGCGATTCCAGTTTCACACAGAGGACGAAGATGAACATGACTTCACTGTTCATCCTCGCGTAACAGAGGAGCCGCCCTTGCCTCCAGAAGATTCTAACGTCGCCATGTTCCACCCCGACAACAAGATCTTCCGGGATCGTCTCCACGCTGGCCACCAGTTCCGTCCGCCCAATGAACATCTCATGCCATTGTCAGGATTCTACGAGTCCCGGAACAGCTCGCACTGGACGGTCCAGGAAGACGACGAATTGAAGTCCATGGTGCGCGAGTATTCTTGGAACTGGGGACTGATATCTAGTCTATTATCCAGCCTTTCTCTATTCTCATCAGCTTCCGATCGACGGACGCCTTGGGAGTGCTTCGAGCGTTGGGTTATGCTCGAGGGTCTTCCTCACGACATGGCTCGGACTAATTATTTTAAGCTATGGCAAAGCCGCATCGATCACGCCCAGCAGCTTATCAAGCAGCACAATTCCAATCTCTCGGCTCAAAATAATCCTCAGCGGTTGGAGTCACAACAACAGCAGCCGCAACAGGAAAACCAATCTCAATCTCAGTCTCAAGTTCAATCACAAGCGCCCTCTCAGACACAAATGCAACCACAATCGCAATCACAATCGCAATCACAATCGCAATCACAAAACAAACCGTTACAGCCGCAACAGGCATCACCGCAATCCCAACAATCATCGCAGCAACAGCAGCAGCAGCAGCAACGAGATCGAATGCAACCACAAGCCCAGCCTGCCGACTCCTACGGAGCAGGTTTGGGCACGACATGTGTTCGCCGCAGGCTCACGCTACCTATCAAAGTAGAACGTCATCGCAACTCGAGGCATCTTGCTGTGATAGACGCGATGCGGAAGCAGGCTAAGAAACGCGAAGCAACGCAGTCCAAACAACAGCAAGCAGCGCATATGGCCGCCATGCGTAAAGCCCAGGAGCAGTCAGCCGCGCGGCATACTGGTCCCATCAAGACCCCAGCAGAGTACAGCATCTTGCGGTACGAGAGAGACCGTATGATAGCCGACAAGATTGCAGAGCGTCAGGCCCAGACCCGGGCACAGATGGAAGCTCGGCGCGCTCAACTTACCCATCAGCGCATGTTACAGTCTCAAGGAGTCAATGGAGACACATCCTCTAATAACCCTGCGGCAAGACCCC
Organism: Iodosphaeria phyllophila; assembly: GCA_025802455.2. Classification (NCBI taxonomy): domain Eukaryota; kingdom Fungi; phylum Ascomycota; class Sordariomycetes; order Amphisphaeriales; family Iodosphaeriaceae; genus Iodosphaeria; species Iodosphaeria phyllophila. The sequence goes on along the minus strand of JAOYMO020445495.1, from coordinate 16,224 downwards.
CCGCCATGAACGCGTTGCAGGCCCGGACTCAACCAGTTCAGGCTGCGCAATTGCTTGCCATGCAAAGAGCGCAACAAGTTAGGCAAAACGGGCAGTCACCAAACAGCCCACAAGTCGGCGCTACGGCACCGTCTCAACTCAACGGCGCTCGTCCCAATCCCGGGGTTGGTTCTGGGGTTCCGAACAATCCCGCTGGCGTTCAGCCAACGCAACAACAGCAACAGCAGGGGCCGCATCAGCAAGCACAGCAGCAGCAGCAGCAGCAGCAGCAACGCGTCTATCAAGGCGTACCAGGAGCCGATGGGGCCCAGAATACCACCACCGGCGCGCTGGTACCACCGGTACAAATGGGGAACCAGAGCCAGATGCAAATGCCAATGGGGAGCGGCCAAGCCCGCATTGGCATACCCGCCGGAGCACACACCAACAATCTCATGCATCAAGCCCAGATCATTTCTGAGCAGCAGCGCCGCGTACAGATGCAGCAGGGTCACCCCCAAACACACTCCTTACAGCAACAGCAACAGCCCCACACCGCCATGCACAATTCCCCACAAGCCATGCGCGCCGGCCTCGTGAACGGCGTCAACGGCGTTGGCGTCAATCAGAAGAACTTCATGAACAACGCCCAGGCCATGATGGCCCAATACAACATGAACAACGCTGCGGGCCTATCGTCCCCAAAACCGGGTCTGAACATGCCGAGTGGACAAAGTCCCTCCCCGCGTCAGCCTTCCTCTATTCTCTCCCACCAGATGCCTCAGACCTATCTGTCTCAGCTCCAAGCCGTCGAGACCCAGTTCCGCCAGACCTGTCCCAATACTCCGCAAGATGTTATTCGCGAGCTTGCGAAGCAGTTTTTACAGGATCGCCAGAACAACATTGCAAAATCTGCCATAAATGCTGCCGCCGGGGCCGCCGGGGCCGCCGGGAATCAGCAACAGTCCCAGCAGCAGCATCAGCAGCAGGCGCCCATGGCTAATGGACCGCAGCAGTACGCGCAGTTGCTAAGGCAGCAGCAGCAGGCTCAGCAGGCCCAGGCGACGCATACCCAACAGCAGCAGGTACAGCAGCAGGTACAGCAGCATCGCTCGCCGCAGCTGCAGGCGCAACAGAAACAACAACATCATGCTGCGGTTATGGCGGCCGCGGCGGCGCAACAGCAGCAGCAAAGGCAGGCTAGCGGCACGCCGGCTCCAGGGACGGGGAATTGAGGGGAGTGAGTGAGTAGCTACCGTCAAAGGTACCATTACAGACAGTCTTATGGTATGGGATTGGGGATCCAGAGGCAGCTGAGCGGCTTTACAACGGGTTCCGCTGCTTATGCATAATCCTGGGGCGCGGGTAGGAGAGTCCTGCCGCATTAGGGCATGGAGCGGAGCGAAGCGTGTCATCATGGCGCACATCGCTCAGTAGCGCACCCAATATCTATATCACAAGGTTGCCCTGGTTGGGCTCAGCACAGGCCAGGTCATCCTCACTGGTAATACTTGACATACGACTGAACGGCGGATTTTGGGGCATGAGCCGGTTTCAGTAGCCGAGCAAACGCAGATATCTGAACAGAGGGAACTACGAGCTACCTCGCGTTCTCAATTAGAATCGTGAAGTAATGACAAAGTTGGTGAAGGGGTAAAAACATGTACACAGCGGTGGATCGAGGGGCGGATGGACTCATGGGTGCATGGACGGATGTGTATCGCAGTAGCACCCAACGAAAGGAGACAAAGATAACAGAAAGGCAATGGAGGGGAACGGAGAGCCAAGGAAAGGAAAGGAAAGGAGGGCCACAAGATCAGAGGAAGAAAGGAAAGACAAGGCAAGGTCAAGAGAGGGATAGCAGAACTGTCCCTCGTTACCGAAGCGAGAAGAACACGGTGTGTTTAGGGGGCTGGTGGGGAGGGGGGCAAACATGAGTATTGCCGTCGCTACCAAATACTATTTTGAGCGCTGAGTTTTAAGAAAGAAAGAAAGGTTAGTCCTGTCTAGCTAGTATGGACGAAAAGAAAAGAAAATCGAATGAATAAAGTCAAATCACATCATGTTAAAATGGCTGCTTGGGGGCTTTCATGAGGAGTCGTTTTACGTGCATGTCTAAATTGCTTTTCGGTCTAAGTACATCACTTGGGTCAATGTTTAGCATTGGTTCTTGAAAGTGCTGGGCCATCTCGTTGGGTAGGTGTGGGTAAGATTCAAAGCTGGATGTGAACTCGCCCCGTCCTGCCATCGTCCACTATAGGTACTCTGTTTCGACACAGACGCGCCATCGGGACCGTCAAGCTCATGATTGTCACGAGACATCAGCAAACGCGTAGCGAGCCGTGTAGAAAACAACTGCTTAGGAAACGACTCAGAGGCAAAGCCGTGATGGGCTCAGGCAACAGTAAAGCGCCCGTGGTCTAGAGTGGACAACAATCGTTCCCTGAAGGGGAAAACTCCTCGTCCTCCCTCCCGATGCCGTGGGCTCCCATGGAACGTAGGATGACCTCGGAAACCCGACATCCACCTGCGCGCATCTTCACACTTGATCTCGATACGGTACCCTAGTTTAGTAATGAGCAACTGTTATTTGCTGGTGCACTTGTGGGCATCTTCAGTGTACCTTGGAAGCATATGATTTCGGGTTTGAACCTTTCGATACAGGCTACATAACAGGCAGACCGACAAACATGCTATCAATCTTTGCAAACACCTTGATAGTCCAGATTCTATGGAAACTGTACCACCGACTCTGTTCAAACGTGATATTTATGTGCACTCCCAATGTTTATTGCAGCGTTCTCTTTAAGCACTGGGGATCAAATTATCCTAGTAATACCTAATTAGCTGTTTTTTCAATCATGCAACAAACCAAGCACACTCGTAGTTAAGCTTTCTTGTTTTGTCTCGTTCTTCACCAGCGAGCGATCAATTTGGACCTTGTTCCCTCCTTCTGAATCATGACCAGCTGACCGCACTTGTCCAACCCCAAAACATCCCAAAACTAAAGCGGCACTACAAAATCGCACCCAGGTCAGCAGAGTACAATGACCCAGCCAACAATCCAAGCTTCAAGCGTCTTCTTTCGCACCCCGGGTATCTATCATTTCCTCTCAGCCCATCGCCCTTTCCCACTGGCCGACGTGCCCAAGGCCAGCCTGCGCCCTATATTCCCAAAGCATAGACAACAGCAGAACAGCACGCCGAAAGTCCATACAGCCACGTCTAACAACGCAGCGCTATCTTCGCCCGCTCCCCTGCCCGCTCCCGCCCACTTCAAGAATACCCACGCAAGCAGATTCCTGCTTGAATCACTCAAATTTGCATCCTTTTTGCTCGCTCCTCCGTCCCCGGCCGCCAAACCCTCCGCTGTGGAATTTGCAGTGTCCCAGAAGGACGACAGATTGGCAGAAACGGCGCTGATACGGGGAGAAGAAACGGAGGGATTCGCGAAGGAAAGGGATGAAGAAAAACCTGCGATTGCGGTAGGGGCGGGGACGAGATCGGGCTGTAAGCGGACGAGGAGGGCGGAGCCGGCGAGACCGACGATGAGGGAGAGGAGGAGGCCCGGTTTGGAGCGGTCGATGAGGAACCAAAGGGCGGGGTTGATGAGGGAGAGGGTGAGGGAGAGCTGCAGGGTGGATGACCAGTGGAGTTTTCTCTGGAGGAGGGGAGACGCGTTAGCCCAGGTTTCAAATAGAGTTTGAGTTCATTGAAAGTGACAGAAAACGAGATTGAGGGACCTACAATCGCATAGATAATGCCTACAAAAGCGCCAACTCCACGGATCACCAATGCCCAATCTGTTCCCGAACCCGTCCTGGCCCCTGAAGTCGATGCGCTCATAGCATTCTCATCCGCACTGCTCAATCTAGCATCACTTCTACTACCGACCCTCAACCTGCTCCTTCCCCGTGACGTAGAGCTCGTAGCCTTTTCGCCTCTCTCCCCACTTTGTCCTATCGATCCCCTCTCGGTGCCCTCGCCCAAAACAGCCTCCCACAAGCCGTCAAACCAAGGTAGCAATCCGCCCAGTACTACGCCTGTCCCGCCCCAGAATACCATGTATTTCCACCCTCCGAGCAGCAGATTCCACTCGTTGCTTATCCCTGCTCCCACGTGGTTGCCATCTTCTGCCCCGCGACTCCTTCCGTCTTGTGTATGATCATGTGTGCTCTGTGACTGAAACCGTGCGACCAACCCGCCGTACAACATGCCAAGCCCGAAGAGCAGAAGCAGATGTAACGCCCGGCGCGCCGGCGTCAGTTTCTCTCTCGTCGTTATCGTTGTTATCGCAGCTGTCTCATCCCCGCCACCCGCAATCGCCGAAGCCGGTATGATCCGCCTGGGCGCATTCCTAGCCCCCGTGCCCCAAGGTGTAGCCGGCGTGTTGGGTCCTTCCGAGTCCACGTCTGCGTCCCCCTCATAATAGCTTCCGCTCGGTGGGAAGCGCCCGGATAACGGCGGACTGGCGAAGGCTTCGGCTTGGCTGTATATGCCGAAGAGCGTGGAGCCGTTCGCCAGGTTCAGTACGGACTGCGCACGCGTGAGCGACGTAGATGCGGACGAGGTATCAGGCGGTGGCGTGTTTGCGGCCGTGCGTCGCGAGGAAGGGGAGAAGGACGGGTCTAGGAGGCGCTTGTTTATGACTTCGAGGTTGAGGCCCTCCGAAGACGGTGATACGGATGATGGGTCGGAGGAGAGTACTGGACGGATCGAGTCGGACGCGGTGTTGCTGGAGCAGTCGTTCGAGGACTGGGGGGATGGGCTGGGGATGGTGGCATCTGGGGGAGTTACTTTGGTGAGGGAGAGCTGGAAAGGTCGGCGGGGTATGGGTCGGTAGAGAGGCGGACCGTCGCCTTCTTGATTTAATGGTGGCATGGTATTCTGGATGCGTACTGGAATGGATGGTAGATCTTTTTTTGGGGGGGAGGGGGGGGGGGGGGTTGAATCCTTCAGGTGAGATTTACGCGTGGATATGCGATATTAATGGAAGACGATTGAAACAAGGGGCTACTCCATTAGTAGACTCTCATTTTGGTTACTTTCAAATTTTTCAGATGGCTAGAGCCTGGCCAAGCCCCGAGGCGTCGTCGGCGGTCGCAGGATTGGAGGAGGCTTTCCCTACATCAGCTGAACACGCGGGACAAAAGGGATGAATAGGTATGGGCGCATTTTTCTATCATACTACCACACCCACAACCACAAGTTGTCATCACTCTCACATTTAATCGACAAACTCATTCAAAACACCCTTTTCTTTAGGGAAACTACCCCCGAAATAGACTCCCGAACCAGCCGGCTCTAGAGTAACCGGGAACATGCACCTCGTCGTTCCAAGCATCACGCCGCGCTCAACGCCGTCGCCACGCCCCAAGAGCGACAGGCCCGAGACCATCGGAGTTCGAGAATTGTCTAAGGTCCCCCCTCCCCTTGTGGCTGCCATCCATCATTTCATCCCTACGGTAGGGCCCGCTGCCCGGGGTTTGCGGTGCGGACGGCGCCGAGCTAGCAGGGGTCTTACCGGTTGGCTTGTCTCCCAGTCAGAACCAGTCTCCCCGAGTCCCCGACTTTAACCTTCCAGTGTTCACGCCCCTCCACGAGGTGAGAAAACAAATGCGCAGTGGGTGGGGCAGCCCCACTACAGTACTACAGCACAACGGCTGACTGTGCGTTAGTTCTCCCAACTCGTGGAGACCCCTCCCCCACACCAAACCTAGCAACGCACTCACGAAAATAAATTGTCTTACCTGCCTCCGTACCCGGCCTTGCGTTTCAAAGCGGCACGGTTTCTGCAATATGAAGACAACGTGCAGAAATTGCATGTGAAAACGTCGCTCCTAGCTCTCCCATGTTCAGCGAATACAGGATAATCCCCAGAAGACAGGTTCCAAAATGGACAAGACTCCAATGTGTTCAAGTTCAAATGGTTTGCAATAAGCCTGCGTGAGTAGCTCATTGCAACGGTTGTGGCCGCCTCACAAATTTCAAGCCTTGAAATTGGACATTTTGGTGAGAAACCCTCATTTGCTCGTTTTTTTTTGTCGGGCCACTGTACTCAGTGGAATCCGCAGCGCGATCGATCGTGCATGTGAGGGGATGCGCTTCGTTGGTCTTGCGCAGCCCTGCCGTGAGCCGGTACACCGCCCGGTGCCGGCGCTCGGGGGGTTACCCTGCTGTATTTAACACTTATCGTACAGTACTGTGTAGTTCATTTCTTGCTCTTTCTCGAACGCAAGTTTTTCGACTCCATGCTCAGATCCCTCAGCAGGAAACCGGCTTTTCAATAAATAATTATTAACTTACACCTTACTTTGATTTCATAATTGGTACTCTTAGTGATACCAAACACTTATAAAGGCTTAACCATTGTGTGAGAATGCTTTAGGAGCTCCAGTGGCCTAATAACATATCACTAGATTCACGAAGATACGGTAAGATTGGCCTCAAAGACACGGCTCGAACCTCCCTCGCTACAAACCACGAGTTGCTCGATGGAATTGGGGAAGAGGAATGAACATGTATTCAGAATAATAAAAGAGCCTAGCCTAACATACTACAATATCCCCCCAAAAAGGTCCAGAAATAGCACCTGATACCATCACCGCCACAACAAAATTTCCAAGGATATCTCCAGTATTTTGCAGCACATCGGGTCTTCATCCGGCTGGAACGTATCCACCGGCCTCACTACAGTATCAGAATGAACAGAATGGGAAGGAATTGGTCCCGACTTCATTTCGTCTATCTCTTCGTAACGTTGTCTCCTTGAAATCGAAGGTGGTTCTCTGGCGAGTATAACGCGAAAGCTCTTTTGCTGAGCCGAAATTGTGACAATAATTCTTCTGCATGTCTGAGGGCCCCATGGATCCTCGTGCCTGGGGTTGAGCCAGTATCTACTAGTGTTTTCAAATACCACCCCGTCCACGCCAACTGCCATTTCGATACCCTGGGAATATCTTCCCTTTTTATTTTTTCGGACCCTTTATCTATTACATCGGAAAAGTGGTCGGCTATCCTAATTGTATCCCCCTCAACGCTCTCGTACTCAGGAGCGTCGTCAGGGGTCTGGAAAAGTCGCAAGCAGGCCTGAAGAAGTTGAACCGATGCAGTCTCCATGATCGAATTCGGGGTGTCTTGTAGTTGCAATAGAATCTCCTTCTTGTCCCCGAGGAATGATGTTCGTGTATATCTCACCATGCCCGGCCCGTTCGGGTTGTCTGAAGATGGTGGTGCCCATTTGTGAAGTGTCCAGGGTAGGAACCGACCGTCTTCTTCCATCTCCTGAAGCCATACCTCATCCCCCTTCCGTAGAGCATGGAATATTCGCTTCTCGTCCCCATCTGGGAGCGTTCGGTAACTCTTAGTGTCTGACGATGGTATCATGAGGCTTTTGGGATACTTTGCTGTTCCTATGTGGGCTCTTGCTTCTTCCGCTTGAATTGGTTTTCTATCCTTTTCTATTGGGATCCAGTATTTCCCAGTATGCGGGCCTTGAAACCGCAACGTCTCAGTAATAGAACCCGCCCGCCTCGATAGTCCTTTTACCAGATCTGCTCTACCCTTGGCCCATTTTTTGGAATGATAAATTTCGGGTTCTTTCCAAGAAATGCCAGGCAACCATCGCACTCTATTCCAGGATTGACCACTAAGACGGACTTCAAAGTTTTGTTCCTCCGCCCCGAAATCTACGAAAGGTGGTTCACTTGACATCCAGCCCGCTTCAGGCGGCGGAACTAAGATGGATCTTATGCGGGATAAGACCGTACCAACGATTTGTATAGCGTCTTGATCGATATTTTTGTTCTGTGCTAAAGAGAGAACTAACTCAACCTGTTCGAGAAAGTTTGTAGTTTCGGTGTCAAACCTATCCAGGTACAATTCCGATCCACCGATCTGATCCACCAATTCACTGATCTTCGACTCCAGCCTCTTTGACCGCTTGACAGCTGATTTCCATAGCTCTTCTGCCTGGAAATCGGGTCATGAGCTGCACTTAAAGCTTCTTCCCAGGAATAGTAAGCCTCGATGGCAGTCGTCTTGAGCTTGTCTTCCAGGGACACTTTCAGTTCCAAATTGGGGCCGTGCGCTGTGATAGCATGGTAGATCTTGTCGCCCTGCGATCTTCTTTGTGACTCTTTGAATGGCAAAGTCTCCCATTTACCCTCGTTGTGAAATACTAGGGCCCAACCATTGAGAGACTCAACAGGCTTTGGAGGGGATCTTTCTTTTTTCCACATGTCGGTAGTCTTGCCATGCCAAAACTGAGTTCCCCGTAGCGGCATGCCATACGGAGAGCGGTTCGACCCAGTCGTCTTACCCCTCAGATCTTCCAGCGTAGCATACACTCCGTCGATCCGCCTTTTCAGCCCTAAGGCCTGGGATTTGTAAATTTGAATCCTAAAGGTGACTTTGTTTCCCGCGTTTAAAAATCCCGATACATCTTTAGTGGCGACTGAACTTACAGCCTTGACATCGCGGATCCGGCAATGAATCCATTCCGCTTTCCCTTCTGGCCCAGTTGGCCATACGTCCCACTCCTTGCCATTGCTGTCGCTGACGAAAAAAAGAGCCGGTCCTAATTCCGGGTCGTTAAAGGGCGGTTCACTTAGAACCCCTGGGTTGGGTTCTTGCCGCTGGCCGGAAACCCCTGCGTTTTCATATTCGCGCTGACTTGGACTCGGAGGCTCACGACTGCTATGTATCGGATCGATAGGTCCCGAGGAAGAACTGTCAAGAAGCACCGACCTACTAGTCTCAATGAGAGCGAGAAAAGCAAACAAAAAACATGCAGAAAGCATCGTTTTGTTAGACTTGTAAACTAATGTTGTGTCGTAGGGCCAAAGAGAGATCGGATGTGGAGAAGATAATCAAGAGCGTGGAATGAAAGAATGTGCTTTCAAAGATCGATAGGGTGCTTGATGTATTTGAAGCTGTCTGGTCGAATATTTACGGTATTCACTTAAGCCCGTTCCATGGCTGATAGATTCACAGATAACGGTGCGGGAAGTTATGGCTTCATACTTGATCAGAGCGTTTGAGAAGCTACCTTAGTTGTTACGGCTCACTTTAGTACCGCCATTCTCAGATTCTCTATGAGTCTCTGTGCGTGAAACAATAGTGTGAAAGGGCCACCACTTACGGACTAGCTGCCTCACAAGGACGTAAGATCCCCAATTCGGAAACTTGATGAGACTTTGCTGGATCCAGGTCAAACGACCAGACGGGCCGGCCAGTCACCCCCCCCCCCTATTTAGGGGCACATCCGGCCTGCTCCTACAGACACCTACCATTGCGATGCCCTCCGGAAAGCGAAATAGGGAGGTATGCAGGGTACTAGGAATTGATAAACCTGGAGGCACGATGGATTAGGAAGGTGTAGAATACATCTGCTTCACATGTGACCGGCATTTAGGTGGATATTGGAGTTTAGGACTGGGTAGTTTTACACCCGCATTTTCGCGTATGTAAGGGCGCTCTCCTTCGCTCTCTAGTTAGTGGTTTCGGCACGGACAATACATCAGGTTTTCACTACCACCGCATCCAACAGACTTTCCCTTCGGACTAGCATCCCACCCCAATCATTGAAGCTGGGCTGGGATACTATCGTTCTGGTTCGTTCGATACCTGCCCACCACCGGATAGGGATGAAATATTTACACCGGTAACCACAGTAATTGAAAACCCCAACACAGGTGAAGTAGGTGGATACTGTGTTAGTATGGCGGAAAATTCTGCTGCTGATGCTGATAAAATCAACCACCGCCTGTGCTGGGGCGTGCTTCCAACCTTGTCAGCATTAAGAGCAGCCTTATCCCAAGTCAATCGTGTTGATCAACTCTGCATCGTGCTAGACTTTCCACAGGCCGCTCATACGTCGAAATTCGAGCGTCTCGGTGTCCTTGGCATTGCTGGATAGAATGGCGAGGCACTTGCTGGTAGGCCAATTCGTGAGGTTTCTTTTGGGAGGATTCACCGGCATCTACATGCCCGCTTATGGGCCCACAGCGGGTGAAGCGGCAGAAATATCTCTCCATGTATTCTGCTCCCTGGCGGACGCGCTCATGAAGGTTTCCTAGCAGTGAGACAGCATGTAAAGACGAGGTAAGGGTGCAATGGAACGGAAACGGCTCTTGAACACATGCCAAATTCACTTGTCAAGAAGGATCATCAGGCAGCCTTCTCTTATCTGCACATTGTTTCGACCTGCCTGTGTGTCTTGGAACGTCGGCTAGTCTGTATCGCCCACTCGGGACTCCGGGCACGATGCGTTGAACGGAGTCTTTGGAAGCAGACGAAAGCGACATTGACTGATTGATTCTATCGAATGCGCTGGCTCTCACCTATTTATCCATGATACCCGAATATCGGTAAAGACTGATCTATCGCACGAGCTACTAATAGAACATGATCTTCCCAGAATACCCAACTCCGAAGGCTGGTGCCTCCGAACCCACGATGTGCCCTTTTGGGGGCTGCGCCGTGCCGGTATCAGGTCGATTTGGCTTCAATGCCAGATGCACATGCTTGGCAAGTCACACCCAGATTATGAACCTCGAGGCGCCACACTTACTGGGCGTTTGTTTCCTGACTGCTTGCCTGCCCGTATCATACCTCCACTGGTTCATAGTCCTTGCATCAATGGACCAGCAGCCTAAAGCGACGTCATTGCAGCCAGGATGGTAACCAGTCCAGTCCCGGGGAATTGTGGATTCTAGATAGTCTCAATTGTCTAATGTTTGTCCACTTTCTAAGAGGTTCGAGGCCGGAGGCGCCCGAACGGACGGGTTTAAATACCCTCTAGAAAGTGGGGTTTTGAGGCATATTCTGGGATCCACAGAATTGAGGACTGGACTGGTCACGTGGCTGGCCAAGTCCTCGATGTAGCAGGACTGTACTGGACTTGTGCGCTCACAGATCATCTGCAGTGCTGTGTACAGTCCGGCCACCGACCCCGGACATGGCCAGTTCCAGGCTGTCTTTCTATTTTTTCAGGACTGGCAGTCCCAAGGCCACAGGACTGGTCACCAATACAGGCAGGCCGTGACTTGGTGGCCGGACTGGACTGGTTGCCATCCTGATTGCAGCGAACGGGCACCGGGGGATTTATACCGGTATGGGGAATGAATTCTTGCATGCAATTCGCGATAATCGCGTTTACTGCATAAACGCCTGTACCTGACTAATATGCAACAATTGGCATGTCAGCAACACTAAGACCCCTGTCCACTATCCGCGATCCACTGCAAACGGGCAAGCGCGTAGCGCGTCACGGTCTATAGGTGCTGGTACGGGTCTACTACGTACCGGTATTCCACCTTACCTCGCCACGTAGCTTTGTTTGCGATGATACGATGATACGACAAAGAACCAGTCATCACGTTCGTCCTGTGATATGATAGAGCCCGTGCCGGCAGGTCTCCTCGAGGCCGAGGCTGAGGCCGAGACTGAGTTGAATGTGCAGCCAGACACTGTTATGTGGGATGTCGACCTCGGAGCTCAAAGTCAGCTCTTAATAGAAATCCCATTGCCTTCGAAGAAAGTGGGGAAAGAGGCCGAGTTTGAGCCCGAAATTTCCATTGAGAAGCTTGAGCCGTTTCTACAGAGCCGAAGTAAGCATATCACAGTCGATATACCGCAGAGCACATTGCTGTCACCTCGATCATGCTACTCCGGATTTACCCCCCCCGCCGGATCGGCGCCGGAGCGGGTGGCGCTCGAGACTTTCCTTGATATGATGGCTGGTCAGGATCTCTCCGGGAAAGAAGAATTTCTCGAGTTCGAGCTTACCAACTTTAGTATCTACGTCGACGGCCCCAAGTATCGTCGAGAACTAAGGAGCTTGCTGAGCTTATGCATCAGCAGGAGCCACCAGGAGCTTCTATTCGACGGCGTGCTCAGTTACGAGGGGAGACGATTTTACTTGAAGGGAGTTCCCTTCACAGAATGTCCCATTGGTAACTACGGCGCATCGTATGCTACCGTTGGTAAGGGGATTTGGATCAGGTCTTCGTTGAATGTCGTAAGGCAAAATCAGATATATTACACGCTGCAGAAGCCAGCGACCGAATACGCCCGATTCTACTATCCCTTTGTCTGGGTGGCGGACCTAGCCAAACATGCCATCGACTTCATGGAGCACATGACCGACCAGGACCACGAAGTCACCATTTCTTGCTTCCGGAAGGCCTTCGTGGAATGGCTTCTGTCGCTCCATGGACAAGATGAGGCATTTCAGAGGTGGTATCAGCAGCACTGGGACGGGGGCGATGACTTTCGAGGTTCGTTTGTTGCCAATGTGGACTTTATATGGAAGGAGTTATCTGGCCAGCCCGACGTTTTCACCCCATCGCGCCTCGAGTTGCTGACCGTTTTCAAGGAGGTCGGTGCGGAGCTGTCTCAGTACAAGCTGGAACGTCCGCTTCGCAATCAAATACAGCCCACTAGTGTCACGCCTTACATCATGGAATGCTTCGAACATATGGTCATGGGGAAAATCCTCCGGGTGCCTGGCCAGGGTCGACCAAACGGCCTGTTCGCTGCTAAGCCTAAGCCCAAGCGGCGTGAGGTTTTACGTCTCGCCACGGAGCAAGCGATCCTCGAGATTAAGCAAGGCGATGTTATTTCCACTGCTCGAGACGAAGAAGATTCTGGGACAAAATGGCGTGCAGACGTGGCCAAGGACGCGGCAAATGATAGCCGATGGTTCGCGCTAGTGCAAAAGGTCCACGTTGGAGAGGATGACTCGCGCAGCTTCGACATCACTTGGTTGTATCGGCCTGTTGATACGCCATGCTGTATCATGCGGTATCCCTACGATAACGAGCTCTTCCTCTCGGATCACTGCACTTGCGAGGAGCCCCCGGGGACTCGAATTCACGGGGAGCAGATTCTGAGAGTCCATGAAGTCCACTGGTCCTGTTCGGGCAACCCAGATGATTGCCAGGGCAGATTATTCGTGCGTCAGACCTATATGACCAAGGAACGGCGGTGGATAACCTTTGACGAATCACACAAGAAATGTGTGCATACACATGTGCATGAGGCAGAGGAGTCTATGCCATACCGGGTAGGCGATGCCGTTCTCGTCGCTGCTTCTGCTGACCGTGCGGATCCTTTCGAGATTCTTGAAGTCTTCAAACTCAAGAAGACCATCCATGTGCGACTAAAAAAGCTTCTGCGACGAAAGGAGGTGGATCCAACGGCTCGGCACGCAAAGCCGAACGAGCTCATCTACGTGGACTACGCGCTGGCTGATACCGTCGTTATTAAGGCAGGACGTATCACGGGGAAATGCATAGTCCGGTTCTTCGGAGCGAAGAAAGACATACCATGTCCGTACAACCGGGACGGTGTCGGCAACATTTTCTTCATCACGCACAAGAAAGAGCTTGTCGCTGGAGGAGAGCCCAGAATAGTGCCTCTCGAGGCACCATTCCCATCATCGCTTCGCCAGGGGTTCGACCCACACCCACGCCAGCAAGGCAGAAAGCTTCGCGGCCTCGATCTGTTCTGTGGAGGCGGCAACTTTGGCCGAGGGCTCGAGGAAGGCGGCGCTGTCGAGATGAGGTGGGCCAACGATCTCTACCGCGAAGCCATACATACCTATATGGCCAACGCTCCTAACCAAGACATCACCCATCCCTTTTTCGGAACCATAGACGACCTTGTTCGCTTGGCGCTAGCTGGCAAGTTTTCCAAGAATGTGCCGAAGCCTGGCGAGGTGGAGTTCATTTCAGCGGGGTCTCCATGCCCTGGATTTTCCCGCCTCACTTCTGACAAGACAACCCTGAAGCAGGTCAAGAATCAGAGTCTTGTGGCTTCTTTCGCGTCTTTGGTTGACTTTTACAGGCCAAAATACGGCATCCTGGAGAACGTCACAGCTATCGTACAGCCACAAAAGGATCGCCACAACGACGTCTTTTCTCAGCTCCTCTGCGCCATAGTCGGCATGGGCTACCAAGCCCAGATGATACATGGCGATGCATGGTCCTATGGCTCTCCTCAAAGACGTGAGCGTATCTTTCTTTATTTTGCGGCTCCTGGCCAGCGGCTTCCCGATGCACCCCTGCCGAGCCATTCGCACCCCCCAGCCATGAGACAGGCTCTGATAGGGCGACTCTGCAATGGCGAGCCTTTTGTAACCCGATCCTTCAAACGCACCGCTTTCAAATTCATCAGCGCCGGCGAGGCCATGGACGACCTACCGCGCATCGACGACACAAAAGTAGACACATGCGTGGCATTTCCAGACCATCGACTGAGCTGTGGCTTCAACAAAGACTTGCGGGCGCAGCTACAATGCATACCGATACATCCTTACGGGATGAACTTCGTTTCTACCTGGCGGCAGGGCAAAGGGATAATGACTAAAGCGGACCGCGAGCTCTTTCACCTCGATTGCACTCGCGTGGGAGTGAAGGCCAAGGGCTGGGGTCGGGTTGTGCCCACGGGTCTGGTTCCCACTATTACGACCTATTGCCAGCCAACCGACGCCCGGATCGGGCGGCAGATCCATTGGACCGAGAGCAGGCCCCTAACCATCATGGAGGCGCGTCGTAGCCAGGGCCTACCCGACGACGAGGTCCTCCTCGGTCTTCCGCGCGATAAGTGGAAGATCGTTGGGAACAGTGTGCCGAGACAGATTGCCCTGGCGCTGGGTCTGCAATTCAGGGAAGCTTGGTACGGGACACTCGATGACCAGGATCCAGATCCGGTGACGGCGTCGTCTTCGTTGTTAGAGAATGAGTGCCTCAAGACCGAGGCTGTATCGGGTCTCCCTCCGTTCTGGACGACGTCTCCATTTTGGACAACGATGGCTCTAAAGCATGAGGCGGAAGAGGCGGCGCAGTTCATCCCAAACGCTACCGGTACCCCAAAACGATCCAGCAGTAACATTGTTGTTGAAATATCTCGGTTATCGAAGCGTCAAAAGAAGACTCGGGAGACATCACCACCTTTTTGGAGCCCGTACGCTGAAGACGACTTCGTATCCCCTTCCAAGTTCCTACCTGCAGCCGCCGATCTGACGGGCTATAGCATCGCTGTCGGGCTCTCCCAGCAAGCCGACCAGCAAGCCGAGCGTCAGGAAATCCAACAGCCGTCCGCCTTCGTCGCTCAAGGCACCGAAGCATCTGTTGACCCTGCTGATTTGCCCGACTTTGACGACATCATGGCGTGCCTCGGCGATGGTGATGGCGGTGGCGGTATGGCGATGGGAGAAGAGTTCGGAGAAGACACTTGGTTTGGTGAGGCAATCCTGAGGTAGGGTTAGATAGGATGGGATGGAATAGTGAGATGCGCTGTCTTGTACGTGGAGGAGGATTCGAATGTTATGGAAGATACCCGTTTCTCGTACATATGGTAGTGCGACATGGATGGCATGAATCAACATGTACGATAGAGGAGAGATACTCTGCGTGGGTTGCGGAAGACAGTGGAGAGGCATAGAGACAGATCAATACTTACTTATACAGCAGTATCATGCTTACTAGAGCAGCGATTTGAATTGTCGGGCGTTCTGTTCGATTCGCAGTAGAAGACCGATTCGATGAAGATGATCCTAGGGACAATATGGCAGCGAAGACGGGGGTGAAGGCAAGAGTCCCGTCGGACGGCATCAGACTATTCGACTGAAGATCCAGACCTGAGCATTCTAGCCCAGTATCCATCACTGCGGGCTGCGCTTTACGACCGGCTCAAGTGTGTACACCAGTCACCCGCAGGCTATGGTCTTCGGCAAGCGGATGCTATCACGACGCAGAATCACCTTGGCGATGAATACTGAGCTCGAATGCCCAGTCCATTGCGAGCTAAGGTCGAAAGAGGGACTAGTCAAGAGCTGTTTAGGGGGAGATTGAAAGAGCAAAAGGCTTGATGGGCCACAAGCTACCCATAAATACATATATAGGCATGGCTTCGATGCATGCCTTCGATGCATGCCTGAGACGGGCAACGGCGACGCACTGCTTCGGTGCACGATTTCGACGGATACGGCCTGAGAAGGTGATATTTCAATATTGATCAGATATTAGTTATTTGGCCTGGTTATATTGGATGAAAAAGAGGCATTGCAAGGCTCGCAATCGTTTTTTTCCGCCGACGCTTTACTCGGGCCGTAACATTATTCTAAACTGATTGCAAAGTCTCAGCATGTGGGGTCTGACTAGGTGTGACTTATGCTGGCCTATTCGAGGGGCGGAGAGTGCGGTGGCGATGACTACGGAGGCCCGGGCCATCTGAACA